>SSNS01000346.1:262382-415438 GCA_006937985.1 Aphyosemion australe
GGCACCTAGATATGATTCTGTTTATTAAAATATTTTTTTATGAGAAATAACATCAAGCCAAGGTATGTGGGGATAAGTATTACAATCTGCCTTGTGATTGATAAAAGGATATGTACATTTAAGAATGCTGATGGCCTTATGATACACTTACTGTTTGAAGGAGAACCAGGAAGCTGAAGATGAAATAAACTCCATCTCTGAGTCTCAGTCTGACACAGCCCAGTTCCAATCATAATAAATCAGCTGCAGGAAGATTTTCTTCTTAAACACACCTCACACTTCTTCCTCCCTTTTTTGTGGGAAACCTTCTAAACAAAAATGTGAGATTTGCAGATTAGAGTCTACACAACATTTTACAAAGGAGGTCAATGCTATTTTCTTAATTCCTCGTGTTATTTCAACTCTTATGTTTACTTCTTCCTTAAGATTTCTTATAACCTTTCTTTAACCTAAAAATCGCGTTTCTATTGATAATGAACTAAAGCTCATCAAAGAAAGAGTTCTGAATTGCAGTCCACATCAGCATGTTAGCTTGTTAGCTAACTATTCTCCAGTTTGAGACATGAGCTATGAGCAGTACGATTTGTTTGATTTCTACAGCAGCATTCTTGTGTCAGCTGTAACCTAAGTCAGTGTTTTGGAATAAATGACTAATAGTCTCATTTAGCCTTCATTTTCAGGGGAACACCAGCAGTAAACATGTAGCTAACGTTAGCTAACTAGGAGGTGCTGCTGGTGGACACAAATATGGTACAACAAAGTTATATTTACAAAATACAAACAACAAAAATACTCAAACTTACTTGTGAAAAGTTATCCCCCGAGCCATGGTCTCAATAGTCCGCTGATTAGAGCAAGAATAAACCACACAGAGCTCAGGCATCCTGCTCACTGCTGCTGTTATGGTTTGTGTCTGCCGGAAACCACCGCGATCTAAGATGCGCATTTCCCGCACCCGCACCGAGCGGCCAATAGGGGGTCTATCAATATGCTTTATCGCCACCTACAGGCAAAGAGTGCGAACTGCGAACGTAAGCAAGTTTGGTTGTGAGGTTTACAGATCCCTGCCCTCCTCTTCCAATGATTGGACAGGAATTCGAGAGACATGATTGGTAGCTAAGACTCGTGCTCTCATTGGTTCCTCCCAAGTTCCTCCCACCCAAGCTAGAATTGGGACAAAATGATTTGTAACACTGTAGACTTTAGGTTTGTAACTGTAGAATGAGATGCGTGTTTTGAGCGTTTTGATTTCAAACATGTACAATGATTTTTTTATTTTTGAAGTCTGCAAGTAACAAAACGAGAGTTTAATGGTTCAGAATGAAAGTTTGATGTTACAAAATGAGAAATACATGTACAAAATGAAAGTTTGATGTTACAAAATGAGAAATACATGTACAAATTGAGAGAATTACATGTTACAAAACTAAAGTTAGATGTAAGTTACAAAACAAAAGTTTCAAGTACAAAATGAAAGTTTGATGTTACAAAACGAGAAGTACATGTACAAATTGAGAATTACACGTTAGGAAACTAAAGTTAGATTTAAGTTGCACAACAAAAGTTTCATGTACAACACGAAAGTTTGATGTTACAAAACGAGAAATACATGTACAAATTGAGAATTACACTTACAAAACTAAAGTTACAAGTTACAAATCCAGAGTTACGTGTCATGAAACATGTTTTAAGTTACAAAACTTGGTACAGGTTACATGTATTAAAGTCCCAATCCTAGCTCCATACTTTTTCTTCTTTTTCTGTGATACGTGCTATACAAATAAAATTTACTTACATCTTTAGGATCATTAAGAGTTTTTTTGGGTGAATGTTAGATGGGTTTTGGTCTCTAAACTCTCCCTAGAGGCCTTTTTTGTTTTAATATAATTATAAAAACTCATACCCCTTGGGTAAAGGATTTCTCTGCATCTGACCCCTCCCTGAGAAGCAGCTAGCTGCCATTTGTACGGCCCCCAGGGGGAAGCTTAGGGTTCTGTTTCTTGCCCAAAGATACTTCGACCTATGGTCCGCCGGGCCTGGGATCGAACCACACACCTTCTGATCAGTGGCCAGCTACTCCCTCTTCAGCCATGGACGTATAGAGCTTTGGACTGGGGCAGGACGTGTTGCTTTTTGAGCTCTTGTAGCCATCATGTTGTCAGACAGGTTCTACCGAAGTAATCAGGTCTGGGTGTGGTTAGTGAACCTGAACTCCACTTTCCAAATAACCTGGTTCAGTACAGTTAATACATTTAATCACACAGGACCAGGCTTAATACTCTGAGTGTGACATTAGAGGAAAAACAGAAGAGATCTTTTAGGGGTGAAGACAGTTTCACAGGACTGTACAGCTTCCTGCTGCTGGGCTCAGCTAAAGAAAAAACTAGAAACAAACCGTCTCCCAGGGAGAGTGGATGTTAGAAAAGACATAAAGAGGTAAATCTATACATCCATCTTAGATGGCTCAGTGTTCTTGCAGTCTCTGTTTGTGTGTGTGTGTGTGTGTGTGTGTGTGTGTGTGTGTGTGTGGACACACAGCATCGCCCCCCATCGTCCTTGTTTTGGTTCCAGTTCTAATCTAAGGTAGCAGGACTCAGGTGTTCCTCTCATCGTGTCACTGGGACCTGCTGGGTTCCACCTTGGACTCTCCGTTCTGCTTGTCGCTGGACTTCTGGGACAGGCGCGTGGACACGGTGGCCGCCTGCACCACAGCTTTGAAGCTGCGCTTCCTCTTCTGGACGTTCTGCTCTGGGTGGAAGATGATGACGTACACCTTAGGGATGTAGAGCATGCCCAAGGATACGGTGGCGCTCAGGCTCATGGAGACCGTCAGGGTGGTGGTCTGGATAAACATCTGCAACAGACACCCAAAGGAAGAGAACAACTACAAATCAGCCAGCTAATTTCTCTGAATGTTGCAGATAGTGGATGTGCATCAGCAGTATCTGTCAGGGTATTTCATCTGAAAGCACAGAAGCCAGTGGTTTTCCCCCTGATGAATGATTTATGCTCTGGTATATGTAGTCAGGAGAAGCTCTATTTATGGGGTTTTCACGGCATCTTCTCTTCTCTACCTTCTCTTATGTCGCAACATCCTCTAATCATCAGAAAGAACCTCTGCAGTAATCCATCTAACATAAATTGTAAGAATTTAGGGAAACTGTCCACATCATAAATCCATAAAACCCACATTTGTCATAAATAAGATATATCGATGTCATAAATAAGTTACAGAGCATCCTTCTGCTGCTCTGCTGAGGGTTTCCTACCCTCCTCAGCTACAGCACATCTTGGCTTATCACCCATACTGCATTTCTTTTATTATCTTTCACATGTTCTCATCTTTTCATCTCTGTGACCTCACATTTCTAAAAGAAACCTGTGTGATTTGGGAGTAAAGCGGGGTGCGTTGGTAGCCTGAGGCTGTTGGAGAGACGCTGAACTTCAGCCTGTTCAGACAGTCGACGGGCAGGCAGATCGACTCCTGCTTCACATGATGAGCGGATAACAACCACCGAGGCCATGAGTCCAACTAAAGACGCCATCTATGTTTAGCCATTTTCCTAAGCAGTGATTAATCGAATAGGATGACCAAAATGGTTGTAGCGAGGGGTTCCTGTTGGCCCTCAGCTCCTCTGACCTCCTTTCTTCCTCTCTCTCCTCTTTTCTTAATTCACTTCATTTCGTTTTCCAAAGAGGTGAAAAGACTTTAAGAGCAGCCTCAGGCTTTAATTGTTTCAGCCTGACTGATTCATAATGCAGCTTCTCTATTAGTCAAAGCCTATATGTGATTTTTAGACGTCTACTTTACATCGACAGGAAGTCACCAACGAGCTAAATTAAACTCAGTACAGCAAAAAACTCTTCATTTGATTTTGTTTTTTACCATTTTTGATTAGGTTTTATTTATTTATTAATTTATTAGTTTTTTAATACAGATGAATGTTTCCAAAAAATATAAAGGACACAGCAATCCGTTAGGGAACTAATAAGTGATGAAGATATGCAGCGATAAAGCTGTGTTAAATAAAATACCCACACTTAAGTTTAACTGAAATATGTAAAGTTCACCACAATCAGAAGCCCACTCACTCAATCTGTAGTTCCTCAAAGTAAGTCAGAAAAGGTTTACGGGTCTATTAAAGTTGCTGAGTGGTTCTTTTCAAAGTAAATTATCTTTTTTCCAGTTTCAAGGATTATATTGCCTGGGTGCAGCACACATAAACTCCCGCTCGCCCCGTGACTTATAGGACATACGGGGAGTGCAAAGTAGCAGGTGGTCAGCAGACCTCAATGCGCACGCAGGGACAAAAGGGGTGAGGAGGTCAGGCAGATAGGATGGAGCTAGATCATTCAGAGCCTTGAATACAAAAATCAGTAGTAAGCAACGGGGAGCCAATGGAGACGCGTCAGAACTGGAGTAAAATGACTGCGTCGGCTTGTGTTTGTCAAGAACCTAGCGGCAGCGTTGTGAACGACCTGCAGCCGGTTTGGGACCGAGACAAGAGTAGCAATAAGGAGTGCGTTTGCAATAGTCTAACCGAGAGATAATGAAAGCATGAATGACTGACTCCATGTGCCTCCGCTTTAAGATTTGTTTAATGCTGGGCTTACACCTAAGGATTTTCACGGTCTCAGACTAAAGACTGGCAGTCTTTTGAATCTCATTGGAGTCTCTGCGTGCTCCCGTCGTCTCGATCGTTAAATGTAATGTGATAATCTGCTGTCGGCGACTCGATTTATGCCAGTCTTTCTCTAGTCTTTCACTTCTAGCATGCTAGATATTGTCTCTAGTCGGAGTGTAGTCAGAGTGTAGTCGTAGTGACATACAACAATCAACAACCAATAAAATTCGTTCTCACAGTGGAACCAGGAAGCTCCGTCAGTCATAACAACACAAACATCTCTACAGACGTAGTTTACAGACATTGAAATAAGAGCTCCAAGCAGGCGAAAGTGGACCGTGGAGAGAGAGGAGCGCTTGGTCGAGCTGTGGGCAGAGCAGTCGTTTCTTTTTGATGTAAACTGCCATTCACACCACGACGGGGTAGAGAACGGAAAGAAGTGCCCATATTCTCTGACGCTTTCTCTTCTGTTTCTTTTTGCTACAAACGACTGCAGTGGCAAAAGCTAGCAGCTTAAAGCTGCTTCTCCATTTCAGACTTCTGCAGAGCATTAGGAATAAAATGCTGAAATAATCTAGTTGTAGTCGTGTAAAAAGTGTTCCGACAAGATTCAGCGTTTACTCTGAGACTAGTCTAGGACTAAAAACTGTCTTTAGATGTGAGCTGATAACCTTTTGGAGTCTTTTAAAAATTTTTTAAAAGTCTGTAGGTGTGAGCCCAGCATTAAATGGGTTAGGCGGCGTAACTGATAAAAACAGGATCTCACCACCGAATTTATCTGGGCGGCCATCGAGAGATCAGCATTCAGTTTCACTCCAAAACTAGACACACACTGCCTAAAAACTGTAAAAGTAAGGGCTGGATGAGAGCTGGGGTCAAAGAGGACAGACTCTGTTTTGGACTCATTTAATTTAAGGAAATTAGCAGCCAGCCAGCCAGCATTTCACGTCAGCCAAGCAGTCCAAAATTTGAGAGCCCATGTTTTGTTAATTTAATGCCACGTATATCTGACAATCGTCAACATAAATGTGGTAATTAAGACCATATCTTTCCAGGACTTGGCCCAATGATAAGAGATAAATGGAGAAAAGCAGCGGCCCAAGGACAGAGCCCTGCGGCACACCCCAATGCAATGGGAGACAAGGAGAGGTACAGCCTCCAATCTGAACAGTGATGGAATGGTTCACTAATTGACCTTTCGCCGAGCCCCGCCCCCCCTTAGTTACTGTTGCCAACACCGACAATAAGTGGATCAAATACTGCAGCTCGGCAGATTTCCGCGATGGAAAGAAGTAGACAGATGCGTGTCAGCGACATTTTTTGGAGCAATTTCTCCTCAATATTATCCAGATCGAAGGCAAAAGGGTTACAGTATGTAGTGGAGGGATATATTAGTGTTGGCTCCGCTGAGCGAAGCGTAGCTGGGAACAAGGAGTTTGGAGTTTGGGAGAAGGTCCGGTGTCCGGGGACGCGTGGATCCGAGGAGCAGTGGCGGTGATGCGGTGTCCCTGTGAGCTGTCAGATGATCTGAGCTGCAGGCAGCTCTAACGGAGAAAAGCTCCCGGCGCTCTGCATCGCTATCATCTCAGCTGAGTCTGTTTATAAAATGTAACTTTTTATGTCCGTGTTTACTTTCATTTTTAGTTCTCGGCCGGAGTTCAGCATTAATTCATCACGTGATCATGACACCACCCGCTGTTGCGCCAAGGCTTTATGTGTGTTTATAAGACACACAGTTGAGGTAAAATTACGCTGATTTGCCGGCACGGTGTGTCTTATCTAAAAGGGTCTTGGATAGTCTGGGAGGCGGACCTCCGCCCAGCCACAGGCGGGGGGAGCACTCATGCTGCTGGTTGAGCTCTAGGAGGAGGTTCTGAAGGGAAACGAAGGAGACACGACTACTATCGAGGCTAATGCTTAGTAGTAAATTAGGCTTAGCTTCATCATTTTGTTTGGAGTTGTCGGATAGTAACGGTTGCTATGATGTGTGATTGGACAATAGCCGTTCTGGGGGCGGGGCCAGCGAAAGGCTAATTAGGAGCGGAACCATTCAAGAGCAGTACCCACCAGCCCCATCCAAGACTCAAGTCGATCAAGCAAAATTTGATGGTCGACCTCAAAAGCTGCAGAGAGATCTAACAAGAGCAGCAGCATCTCTCACCAGGAGACGGCAAACATGAATATTATATCACACAGAATAATGCCCTGGTCCTATTTGGGGAGTAAGTCAGATAAAAGATCTGAAAGTTCAGTTATAAAAGCATTATTGCATCAAGGATAGGCAGCCTGTAGCAGAGCACAACGAGGATAGGGGGAGAAAAACTACGTTCAAATATAGAGACCTCAAAACTAGTCGGGGGCAGTGGCCCTGCGAGAGGTTTCAGGGGGACAATGGAACAGTACAGGGACAATAAGCCCCCTCCCTGGCCCAAAAACCCGACAGTCAGGAGGACAAAGTTCAACCAAAGATGCTGACTCACTAGGCGGGACCCAAGTCTCAGTCATACAGAACAGGCTTACTGCTTTGTCAACGAAGAAATCCTTTAGGATGGCTGACTCGGCCAATCCCATTGTAGTTCAGACAATTGAGATCTGGAATCAGTGTAGACGGTCTTTTGGTCTCACTGAATTATCATTTGCTGTTCGTGGCAAAGAATCACATGTTTATTCCCTCTATCTGATGAGGCCTTTAGGTGGGCTACTAGAGGCACACATTCTCTCTGTGACTTATATGTTGATGGTACATTTGTCTTTTTTGAACAATTGGTGGTTAAATTTCATATCCATAATTCACAATTCTTTAGGTATTTACAACTGAGACACTTTGTCAAATGTAACTCTGAATGTTTTCCCCTATGCCCGTCTCGGACTCAACTCAATGACATCTTGGACTGTCATGTAAAAATTGTTCAAATATGTTTTCCAGGTGTTTCTTGCTGATTCACACAGTTCTTATCTTGCTGTTGTATCTTTAAATATTAAAGCTGCAATGGCAAATTTGGAAAATTAGCTGAAAACATTTTCTTCATCCCTCTTAACATTCTAACATCGTATAGCTATAAATATATTGTGGAGAATTTAAGAGAACAAAATAATAATTAATGATGTGGTTCTCTCGCGTTTGTCTAAAAACCTCCACCAATAACACGTTTCGGATCAAAACCAACTATTGGACCATCCGGTTGTCGGTCTCGCCGAACCGCCACACTTCCCTGGGTCTTCTACTCCAGTGTTCCCCAACCCTGGTTCTCAGGGCCCACTGTCCTGCATGTTTTCCATGTTGCCCTTTCAAACAATAGTGTTTCCCTGCTGCCACACACCTGACTCAAATGAATGAGTGATTAACAGGCATCTGCAGCACTTGAAGTCCTCCTGAGGAGGTAAAGCAGATCAGGTGTGCTGAAGCAGAGACATGGAAAACATGCAGGACAGTGGGCCCTGAGGACCAGGGTTGGGGAACACTGTTCTACTCATAACGCACTCACGTATTTAACAGAACACCACTGGTGTGAGAGGTTCTCCACTCAATAACATCAGAGAAGGAGAAACAGCCAGCTGCTACCACTTCAACTTTAGGACAAACTACCAGAGTCCCAAAAAGAAAAACACCATTTGAAGTCATGGCCAACAAAAGATGTTTGGACCTAGAAAACAGTGACTGGTGTTTAGCACTTTCTATGCTCTGGGAATGTGGGTTTCCAGTTCTGGTGGGCGTGGATCCAGGGAAGATACCCGAGAAGAGGGGTGAGTGTTCCCTAACCATGTTTGCGTTGAAACTGTAGTTTGTTTGCAGATTCGTTACAACAGCTTTCATTTTCAGCCCCACATACCGAGTGAACAACCTTCCTACCTTCTCTGTCGATTGAGCTGTTCCAAAGAAGATGGGCACAAAGGCCAGCCAGATGATGCAGGTGGTGTACATAGTGAAGCCGATGGGCTTGGCCTCGTTGAAGGTCTCGGGAACTCCTCTGCTCTTTATGGCATACACCGTGCAGGTGATCATCAGCAAAATGCTGTAGCTCAGACAGAGTATGAGTGACAGGTCAGACATGTCACACTTCAGGATTCCACGCGCAAGCTCGGGATTCGGAGGCTTCTGCTCCTCGTAGTCGATGATGGTGTGAGGAGGCTCCACACCAAACCAAACGAACACGCCCAGTAACTGTGGAGAAAGAAGCATTAGGCTGCTGCAGATCCTGGACTCATGAAGGAAGTGTTGATACGTTTACCTGGACTGAGATGAGTATGAAGGTGATAATCAGCTGAGAGGTGGGGCTGATGAACTTGGGAGGTGTGACTGATTTCTTGCCCTGTTCAAAGATGCGGTAGATGCGGTTGGTTTTGGTGAGCATGGCGGAGTAGCTGATGCACATGCCCAGCCCAAGCAGCAGCCTGCGGAAGGCGCACACTACCACACTTGGCTCGGCGATCATGAGGAAGGTGATGAGGTAGATGAGGAAGATGCCCGTCAGCAGCACATAGCTAAGCTCTCTGCCAGACGCCCGAACAATGGGAGTGTCGTTGAAGCGGACGAAGGTAGAAATAACTCCAGTTGTGGCCAGGATTCCCAGTATTGCCAGGAAGACGGGGATGATGGCCCAGGGAGAGCTCCACTCTAGTTTGATGATAGGTGTGGGTCGACAACCAGTTCGGTTCTTCAAGGGCCTCATATCAAAGGGGCACGTGTCACAGGTGAACTCATCCAGCACGTACTGGTAGCCGTCGCAGAGCTCACAGTGCCAGCAGCAAGGAACGCCCTTCACCATCTTCTTCCTCTCTCCGGACTCACAAGGAAAACTACACACTGAGTCTGGGACCTTCTGTTCTCCTCCAGACCACAGCATCTCCTCCACCTGAACACACACACACACACACACACACACACACACACACACACACACACACACACACACACACACACACACTATAACTATCCAATCACAAGCTAAGCCTCTTGAAGTGATAAATTCACTGGTGTGTGCTGCTGATTAGAAATTTACTGCTATGTTTTGTCAGGTTTAGCTCATCATGATTTAAAATTTAAGGCGTTCAGTTTTTAAGACACCTTTCTACCACGTTTCAGAAATGACCTCATTTAAATCTAAATGTTACATATACAATACAATAACACTGGAAAAATTTGGAGTCAAATTTTGGTGAAGTTCTATCTAAATGTTTAGTAATAAACCCGAAAATCTAAATATTTAGATTAAAACTAGGGGTGGGACTCGATTAAAAAAATTAATCTAATTAATTAGAGGCTTTGTAATTAATTAATCTTGATTAATCACATTTTAATCGTTCAAGAAAATTTGCCTTGAAAGCTATTTTTTAAAAATAAAAATAACGAGACAGAGAATCAAACAACAGTCATTGACATTATTATTGTAAACACAAGCTCTTTTAATTTCTAACAAAAATGCTTTTAAATTGTATTTCAATTCAAAACAGGAGAAAAAAATCTATATGTGTATCACTGGCAAAAACAGGACAGACCTAAAAGTACAATACTATTTTAAGAACATTTTGATTGTAGTTGTAGTTGTGTTTGGAGCACATAATAAAGGTTTACATGGTCTTGTAGCCAAGCTTCTGAGCTTTCTTTAGAGGTGCAGCTTGACTATATTGATATTTAGGGCATGTAGTTTGCTGCTAAACTTCAACATCCCCCAATTGGGGGACCCTCTGGCTTAAAGGGTTAAAAGCGTTAATTTTTTTTAACGCGTTATTTTTTCTAATTAATCAATAATAATTAACACGTTAAATTCCCACCCCTAATTAAAATTTAAATTAAATAATTTAAATCTAAATACCGAATTCTAAATACTAATGCAGCAGTTCTGCTAATACCATCAGCTGTAAATCTGTGTTTGCTGAATATTTACTCTAAAACTGCTACTTATTAAGAATATTTTTGTAATTCTCCAAAGCGTCGAGCCATGGCTGCACACTCTCGTCTTACTTTAAATAAAAACAGGTTGAAGTGGAGCGTGTATTTACATTGAGTCTCAGGTGGTTTGTCCATTGACCGATGACTCTGTAGCCAGGGTTGCTAACGTTAGACATCTGGTACTGGAAGATGTCGTACCTCCCAGGAGCGTCTCCGTTCTCATTGAACATCACTGCGGTTCCTGCGCTGCCTGTTTGTTGAAGACAGAATTTGAACAAGCTGCACACCAACAAAAGTGAGATTTGAGCTGTCTTAGGTGGCTGAGAGGACACCCACGTCCTGTATTGCTTCCCTCAGTCCTGTGCAATCATGTGAAAACTGAGTGCAGGATGCTCTTTATTAAAGGCTTTCCTCCACACGTAGTCTTTCAGTGCACTCTACTCTGTTGCCCTGACATGATTGAATGTTCCTCTCAGGTCCCTGCAGGCGCTCAATCAGAAAATATTCTATACAAGCCAAGGTCATCCAGAAAGAGGTGGGCAGTAAATAGGATGCTGCTTTCATACAACACGTTTCTTCTTTTTCCTAACTCTGTCTATTTTATGTAAGACAAGGATGAAAAGCAGGAGAGTTGTGTGTACAAAAGAACGAGGAGGCTGCCTTAAGGAGGGGGCATGCTTTGAAGCAATGTGCTGTGGTCTGCAGCTCTGAACGTTGGCAAAAACATCTCAAATATTGCCTCTTTAAGCTGACCTAACTTCTGCTGTTTTCTATTTTACGCTGCTGTTTCTCTTCTGAACCTGTGCTGTGGCAGCCTGGGTAAAGCCCCGTGGTTTAAACCCATAGGAGAAAGGCAAAAGAACAACTGAGGTTAGTTCAAACCTCACCGTTGAAGTTTACAGAGCGAATGTACTGGAGGAGCATCCGTCCTTCCACGGGGTCCATCTTCTCACACACACCCATGGATCCTGGACAGAGGTCCACATGCATGCTGTGCAAGGCATGTGCCATGGCGTACACAGCATCGATCACAAACTGCACCTTGCCCTCCTGCTCATACTGAGAGTCTCGACTGATTCTTTCTTCACCTGGAACAAAAACATGGCAGGAGGAGCTGAGGAGGAGACTAACTGCACACTGTCGCAGACCTAAGTGGTGTTCACTGACTGCCTGAACCGTACGCTTTGGCCTCTTTACCTGTACATTTCCTCCGATCAGGGTCGTATTTTATGCCGGGTCGTGTCAGTTTGCATTTGAAGTCATCCTCCCAGAACTCAGCGAACCAGATATTTCTTCGGTTGTTTTCCAGGGACCTTGTAGTGAAGTACTCATCGAACCCTGGACACATTTGTATTCATTATAAGAAGGAAGATTTCACATATCAGTCAAAGTATATGGGGGTGAAATGAATCGTGTGCTAAATGAGAAAAAAATATCAATCTAGGCTTTATGACTATGACTCAGCTTCCTCAGTTTGGGGGTGGGGGGTGGGGGGGGGCTATCAGATCAGGTTTATCAGCTTTTCATTTCTTCTTTCATTGCATTTTTATTTGTCTCATCTATCAGTGTCACATGTAACAGATCCCATTTGTCCCATTTAACATGAAGCTTTACCATCAATAGATGCTCTTTTGGGCAGGATAGTGACAGCACCCTCGGCCACCTCTTCCTGGTCTTCAATGGGAGAGCTTTTGGCCCCCCAGCTGTCAGAGCCAACAAAGAGGAAGTGTCCTGTCAGGTTGGCTCTTTTTGCAGCCTGCAACACTCGTCTGAAACAGAATAAATCCACTGTTAAGTTTGAACCCACTCTCTTGTTTGTCTGTACGCGTGCGCAGAGTTCGACTCACTTGATATCATCCTCATTAGCGAAGATGATGACCCCTCGAGCGTTGGACGTCTCCATTAGTCTCTTAACTATTTTGTCAAACTCTCCTGGTCTGGGTTCCCTGGGGATCTTTATGGACTGTGCAATACACAGCCCTCCTGCGCAGAAGAAGTTACACATATGCTGGTAGTGCTGTACACAGGGCTGGGTTTTAAAAGTCACTGTGATTAAAGATGCAAAACAAAAGAAAAACACACACATTGCAAAGAACACCCCTCTATACTTTTTAATTATGACCCCCAAAGACGCCATAGATTAGCATCCAGGTGTATTTTCCTGTACCGGTATTCTACTTTTAAGCAGACAAAAAATAAGATTTTTTTCTGCTTCCCCCTTTGTACCTCCATGCTCCCGTAGCAGCTCTTCTCTATTTTTATAGCAGCGTCGCCTGTCGACGTTTTCCTTGATGTGAGTGAGTTCATGTTCATCTGTTTTTATATATATACACTGCTCACAAAAATTAAAGGAACATTTTTTTATTGGGCCTGGCATGAAATCAATGAAACCTGTCTGATAATTTTCTGGTTGATTAAGCAGCTGAGGGCATTGTTGATCACTTTCAGCTGTATTGGTGTTCATGGACTTAACGACAGGTGCACTAAAGTGGCAACAATTACAAAACCCTCAAAACAGGACTGGTTTAACATGTGGAGGTCATTTCAAGTTTCTCCCTCTTGATCTTTTTTGGCTGGTTTTCCACTCGTGCTAGTTTTGGCTTGAGTAATTATCTCTACTGGCAGTATGAGGCGATTCCTTAACCCTACAGAAGTTGCACAGGTTGTCCAACTTCTCCAGGATGGCACATCCACACGTGCTGCAGCAAGAAGGTTTAATGTGTCTCCCAGCACAATCTCCAGAACATGGAGGAGATTTCAGGAGACTGGCGGTTATTCTCGGAGAGCTGGACAGGGCCGTAGAAGGTCCACAACCCATCAGCAGGACCGATACCTGCTCCTTTGTGCAAGGCGGAACAGGCTGAGCACTGCTCGTGCCCTACAGAATGACCTCCAGAGGGCCACTGGTGTGAATGTCTCTACCCAAACAATCAGGAACAGACTTCATGAAGATGGCCTGAGGGCCCGACGTCCTGTAGTGGGCCCTGTGCTCACTGCCCAGCACCGTAGAGCTCGACTGGCATTTGCTCAAGAACACCAGAATTGGCAAGTCCGCCACTGGTGCCCTGTACTTTTTACAGACGAGAGCAGGTTCACCCTGAGCACCTGTGATAGACGTGAAAGAGTCTGGAGAAGACAAGGAGAACGTTATGCTGCCTGCAACGTCGTTCAACATGACAGGTTTGGTGGTGGGTCAGTGATGGTCTGGGGAGGCATATCCATGGAGGGACGCACAGACCTCTACTGCCTAGGAAATGGTGCTCTGACTGCCATAAGGTATCCAGATGAAATCCTTGAACCCTTTGTCAGACCCTACGCTGATGCAGTAGGTCCTGGTTTTCTCCTAATGCACGACAATGCCCGGCCTCATGTGGCAAGAGTATGCAGGCAGTACCTGGAGGATGAAGGAATTGAAACAATTGACTTAAACCCAATAGAACATCTGTGGGACATTATGTTTCAGTCCATTAAGCGGCGCCAGGTTGCTCCTCAGACTGTACAAGAGCTCAGGGATGCCCTCACACAGATCTGGGAGGAAATGCCACAAGACACCATCCGTTGTCTCATTAGGAGCATTCCCCGACGTTGTCAAGCATAAACACAAGCTCGTGGGGGCCACACAAGGTACTGAAAAGCATTTTGAGTTGCAGAAATGAAGTTTTTGAAATAATGGACTAGCCTGCCACATCTTCATTTCACTCTGATTTTAGGGTGTCTACACAATTGAGCCCTCTGTAGGCTGAAAACCTTTATTTCCATTAAAAGACTTGGCATCCTTTTGTTCCTAAGACATTGCCCTGTCGTTATTTGTATAGATATCCAACTTCATATTGAGATCTGATGTATCTAATGTGTTTCTTTAAAGTGTTCCTTTCATTTTTGTGAGCAGTATATATAAATATATATATACATATATAGTTAAATTAAAGCTACTCCCATTTCAGGAGAGGACATGCTTGCGTCTCTGTCTGAATTAATTATTAAACCAAGTTATTAAACCTCGACCTGCCACCTATCTCATTATGGAGCTTTAGCCTTGCTTGGCTGTTTGTGAACTGCCCTTAAATTCTCACATCATGTAATGTCATAATTAAAAATTCAGGACTGAGAGTGTGGAACCATGCAAGCAGCTTTGAGACTTGCGCTAACACGCCACTGTCCAGTAAGTGCAATGTTTTAAATCCTAATTAGGCATCCGCCATTTGTGTAGCAAATACAGCAGAATACAGCAAAGGCTGCTGGGAATTTACAAGAGTTATTCATTTACAGTTTTTTTCATTTTCTACTCACCAGCACATATGTTAAAGTTTGTTGAATAATTCCAGTTTGTAAAAAAAAAACTTTTGGCACATTTTCAACACGTTCGAAAACATTGTGATAATATATTTAACTCTGAAGCCTCTTGAGACGATGCTGGAGCCTCAAACCGTAATATTTTGTTCTGTTTATCTTAGATCTGTTGAAACTTGGCCTTAAATTACTTTTTTTTTTTCATTTTAATAGCTTTTAATTTGATTTGGGAAATTTCTTTAAAGTTTTTTTTTATCAGTGCACTTCAGTCCTTCAAAAACAATGTCTGTATTTTCTTATGTTTGTTACGTAGCTACAGGTGATACGGTGGTCCAGAAGAACCCTAACCCTAAAACATGAGTAAAAACAATAAAATAAAAGAGAATAAAACAGACGTTGTGGTCAACCAGAACTTGTGCTAATACATTAGTATAAGCAAAAAGGGACCTGGTCCTTAAACCACAACATCGCCCAAATTAAGATATTAAATAAGGTATTAGCATATGTTCTGGTTGGCCTCAGCTTGAGTTTATGCTGTTTTATTTAATTCATTGTTTTTTTAATTGTAGCCCAGCCAGCACACATAGGTGGGCCCCATACGGGATCTATATGGGCCCTACATGGGTTTTCAGAGGGTTTGACTCAAACACCGGCAAACCCCTGTGGGGGCCACCATGGAAACCGTGGACAAACCTTTTCGGGACCCATATGGCTTGCCCATATAAATCCTATATGGGGCCCACCTATGTGTGCTGGCTGGGAGCTTTGTATTTCATTCAACCTTCTGGGCCACCGTAGGGTCAAATTAAAAATGTGTTTAAATGTGTTTTTTTACCTCTATTTATAATATTGAATCAACATTAACTCAGAACACTTGTGCTCTACAGCCTATAGGATGTTATTCTTTGTGTGTTCCAGGATTGCTTTTTCCTATTTTTGTCCTTTAATGAGCGAGAGCGGTGCAGCCTGGTGAGTAATCCCTCCCATTGTTGCTGCAGCAAATATTACATTCATACAGCCAGAACACTCAACCTGCTTCTCTGGATATCTGGATGAACGCGTCCACGCCGCTTTCTCCGTAGTTGCCCTCGGAGGCAAGCGTGGAGACGTAGTTCCAGCCCATGGCTTTGACGATGTCCAGCATGGCCTGGGCCTGGTAGGAGTCAGGGGGAACCACACGGGAGAAGAACTCGTAGCGGCTGTTGTCGCTCAGCTCCGGGGCAGTGGAGGCGTAGCTGATCTGGGGGATCTGAGGCACACACAGATAGGTCAGTGGTGACGAAAGGGCCAGGTCAAGTAGAAAATGTGAGCAGCTCTGATTATTAGGCCAATATGTGAATCAAAAGGTAAATGAAATGACAAGAAGAGGCAGTGAACCATGTCAGAGGATGATGCACCACTTACTCACAGACAAACCCTTAACTAAATAGAGGCCTTCCACTTTTATATCATCTAGTTGTTGTGCATTAAAATCACAGAACTGCAACTAATGAACAGCAGCAGCACCGAGGATATATCCAGCCTCTCCAGGGAAACACAGATGGAACAAAATAAAGCTGTAAAAGCATTTGTTTCAGGGGAAAATGGATGAGGAGATTAATGGAGCGCGCTACTTCTTTTAATGACAGCTGATGTGGACAGTCTCGACCCGAACCTGCTAATGCTGGTGAGGTTCCAGAGGAGAGAAAGGTAAACACAAGGGCCAGTGAAGGGAGAAGGACAGAGGGCTGAGAACCATTTCACAGATTATCTGGCAGGATTATAGGGGTTTTAGGCAAATTATGTTAAGCACAGAGGAGACTGAGATCAAGAGACAGAAAAAAGGTTAGCATTCCTCAGCTGTAAACCATATTTCACTCTGATGTGCTGCTTCAACCAGGGGAGATGCTTTTCCCCACACTGAAGCTTTGTGGGTACCAGAGGATGCTGCATCAGTATCAGAGGGGACTGATGTCTGCATACACGTCTATAATGAGCAAGACAACATAATCCTCTACAAATTAATCCCACAGAGGCATCTGCTGTGGTTCACCTCATACAATCAATGAGCTCATCAGTAACAAGATGATTCTGTTATTCACGCCACTTCCTTTAATCCCACACCAGACACACTTAGCACCCACAGGAGGATATAGAATAACACCAACCGAGCAGCGGAGCTACAGGAGAAACTTCAACAAGTTTCAAAAAGAATAAAAACATTTTTATCTTCAGCTTTCATCAACCTTAAACTAATGCATCCACTTTTCTCAAAGTGAGAACTTGATGCAATACAAGAAAAGATCATTATTCTTAAACACATTAAATCAGACTGAGTTGTAAATTATAAATACTGTTATTAGTCTGAATTTGATTTGACTGAATTGGACCTGCAATTCTGTACAGAGCAGAAACAACGTATCATGAATCACTGCTACATAAATACAATGAGATGAATTTAAACTGTAATTTAATATAATTAAAAACATGAACTAGATCAGTGAGGGGATTACAGGAGACTGGGCTGCAATGGCTGACTAGTTTTAACCTCAGTTGATCTGTTCACTTCTTTTTAAACTTTACTCATTTATTTATTTGTTTGTTTACTTTGTTTATCAAGTATTCAATAATTCAAAAAAACATTTTCACCTCACAAACGTCTTATACAAAATCACACAAGAACGATGATTGAGGAGTTTACTTTTAACCAGACTAAAGGTGGAATTCTCCCTCCAGGCTGAAGCTAAGGGTTCCTGAATGATGCTGCATGGTAGCACTGTTGCCTCGCAGCAGGAAGGTTGCAAGTTTGAATCCCAGCTGCAGTCATTCTGCAGGAAGTTAGCATGTTCTCCCCATGCATGCGTGGTTTTCCTCCCACAGACCAAAAACATGCATGTCAGGTAAACTGGAGACTAAATTGTCCCTAGGTGTGGGTGAGTATGTGACGTGACTGGATGTGTGTCCCTGTGATGGACTAGAGACCTGTCCAGGGTGTCCTCCGCCTCACACCTCATGACTGCTGGAGATAGGCACCAGCTCCACATGACTAGTGAGGATGAAGCGGCTAAGATGATTGAGTGATGGACCAACAGACTGTGTAGTGATTGTAATTGTGAGTAATTAAGCTGCAGAGCAAAGCTCTGACTCTACAGGTCTGTCTGCATTCCAGGCAGCACTAAGGATCACGGATACTAAAGGAATAAGATCCTGGACACAAGGGGATAAATAAGAGTTCCCTTCATAGGGTGGAGGACCTGAGGAACTCCATCCTCCAGCTTCTTCTTCTCCTCCCCCTTCTGAGCTGGTGGTTCAACCACCTCCTGGTTGCCTCCTTTTTAGGTTTCTCAGGCAAAACAAACAAACATGGAAATCTTGCTGTAAGGTTAATTTATCCTCTCTGGTCTGGGAACACCTTAGCTCCCATAAAATAATGAAGATGAAGATGAAGATGAAGATGACGACGACGATGATGATAATGACGATGATGTTGATGATGATGATGAAGATGATGATGGTGATAATGAAGATGATGATGAAGATGATGATGATGTGATGATGATGATGATGATGATGATGATGAAGATGATGAAGATGATGATGATGATGATGATGATGATAGTGATGATAATGATGGTGATGATGATGAAGATGATGATATTGATGATGATGAAGATGATGATGAAGCTAATGAAGATGATGATGAAGATGATGTTGATGATTAAGATGATGATGAAGATGATGATGATGAAGATGATGAGGATAATGATGGTGATGATGATGATGGTGATGATAATGATGTGATCATAATGATGGTGATGATGATGAAGATGATGATGATATTGATGATGATGAAGATGATGATGATGATGTTGATGATTAAGATGATGATGATGATGATGATAATGATGTGATGATAATGATGATGATGATGAAGATGATGATATTGATGATGATGGTGATAATGGTGATGATGTTGATGATGATGATGATGATGATGAAGATTATGGTGATGATAATAATGGTGATGATGATGATGATGATGATGATGATGATGATGATATTGATGATGATGGTGATGATGACGATGATATTGACAATGATGATGATGATGAAGATGATGATGGTGATGATGGTGATGATGATGAAGATGATGATTAAGATGATGATGGTGATGATGACGATGATATTGATGATGATTTTGATGATATTGATGATGATGGTGATGATGACGATGATGAAGATGATATTGATGATGATGGTGATGATGACGATTATGATATTGATGATGAAGATTATGATGGTGATGATGATGAAGATGATGATGAAGATGATGTTGATGAAGATATTGATTATCATGGTGATGTTGATGATGGTAATGATGATGATGATAATGATGATGAAGATGATGACAATGATGATGATGATGGTGATGACGATGATGTTGATGATTAAGATGATGATGGTGATGATGTTGATGATGATGATGGTGATGATAATGATGGTGATGATGATGAAGATGATAATGACGATGATGATGAAGATGATAATGATGATGATGTGATGATGACAAAGATGATGATGGTGATGATAATGAAGATGATGATGGTGATGATGAAGAAGATGATGATGATGATGGTGATGATGATGAAGATGATGATGGTGATGATGATGAAGATGATGATGGTGATGATGATGAAGATGATGTGATGATGATGAAGATGATTTAGATGATGTTGATTAAGATGATGATGATGGTGATGATGATGAAGATGATGATGATGATGGTGATTATGATGATGATGGTGATTATGATGATGATGATGGTGATGATGATGAAGATGATGTTGATGACGATGATGTTGATGGTTAAGATGATGATGGTGATGATATTGATGATGGTGATGATGATGAAGATTATGATGGTGATGATGAAGATGATGATGATGTTGATGAAGATATTGATTATGATGGTGATGTTGATGATGGTAATGATGATGATGATGATGAAGATGATGACAATGATGATGGTGTTGACGATGATGTTGATGATTAAGATGATGATGGTGATGATATTGATGATGATGAAGATGATGATGGTAATGATATTGATGATGATGAAGATGATGATGGTGATGATGGTGATTATGATGATGAACGTTCTCATCATTCGAATATCTTGCTATATCTGGTCAATGCAAGAGTCCAATACTGATAATAACTGTATATCATCCTCCAAAATCAAAATGTGGGTTTTATGAGGAACTATCTGATTTACTATCAAAGGTTTCCATAGATTTTAAACAGTTACTTATTTTAGGTGACTTTAATATTCATGTGGATGAACAGGAGGCCCCAGAAGTGACAGTTTTTTAGCATCCTTGAGGCCTTCAGTTTAACCCAGCATGTCTGTGGGCCTACTCACAACAAAGGTCACACTTTAGATTTGGTTATATCAAATGACCTCAATGTCCCTGTTCCCACAATTACAGATATAGCTATATCTGACCATTACTGTTTATTTTTTAATGTTTCAGCTGCTCCTTCCCAGCTGCGTACTCCTCAGGAAGTCAAAAAACATTTTATTGACAATAACACAATAGAAAACTTTAAGAAAATCATAGATGAGTTGCCTGCATCTACGAGGTCACAAACAGATGATTTAGTGATGAATTTTAATTTAAAATTGGAAAACGTAATGGATCAAGTTGCACCTGTTAAAACTAGATGCATAAAAAAACCTAAACCCCCCTGGAGACACGGGCCTGAAATCAGAGTCTTAAAGAGGAAATGTCGACAGGCAGAACGACAGTGGAGGAAATCAAAACTTCAAATTCATTATGATAACTACAGAGATCAACTCTATGAGTATAACAAAGAAATAAAAGCCAGCAGAATTAACTTCTTCTCTAAAATTATAAATGAAAACTTTAACAATAGTAAAGTGCTCTTTTCCACAGTCAATAAGATTATCAATCCTCCTTCTGGTCTTCCTGCTGAGATGTTATCTTTAGCCAAATGTGAGGAATTTGCATCTTATTTTAATAATAAAATTTTCAACATTAGGCAGAATATCTCCAGATCCAACAATGACCTCAGACAACAGCACTCTAGGACCACAGTCTGTAGTATGACTCACTTTGAGCTTTTAAATAACAAAGCACTAGATAACATGATTAAACAACTAAAATCGTCCCCCTGCTGCCTGGATCCTATTCCAACAAATTTTCTTAAAAACATTTTCCAATGTGTTAAATCTGATGTGTTGGAAATTATAAATCTGTCTCTTCAATCAGGAATTTTCCCCAGTGCTCTAAAAACAGCTGTCATCAAACCCCTGCTAAAAAAGAGCGGCCTTGATCCAACTCCGTTTTCCAATTATCGACCAATTTCAAATTTACCGTTTCTTAGTAAACTACTTGAGAAAGCAGTTTTCACTCAGATCAGCCGTTACCTTTCATCAAACAACATCTTTGATACTTACCAGTCTGGTTTTCGCTGTAACCACAGCACAGAGACAGCTCTATACGGTTGTTAATGACCTACACATAAACACGGACTCCAGAAGAGTAACTGTCCTTGTCCTTCTGGACCTTAGTGCTGCATTTGATACGGTTGACCATGACATTCTGTTAGACAGGTTAGAACACTGGGTTGGCTTCTCTGGTCCAGTTCTTAGATGGTTTCAAACATACCTTAGAGACAGACAGTCATTTTTATCAGTTGGGGGGTTTAACTCTAAAAAAGTGGTGGTTACTTGTGGTGTACCTCAAGGTTCGATCCTTGGTCCGCTATTATTTAACCTGTATATGCTTCCACTTGTGCACATTGTTCAGAGACACAATATAAACTATCATAATTATGCAGATGATTTACAATTATACATTTCATTGTCCTCTGATAATACAGCTCCCCTTGACTCCCTTACACAATGTATTAAGGATATGAATGCCTGGATGTCAGAAAATTTCTTACAATTAAATCAAGATAAAACGGAAATTCTGGTATTTGGTCCAAACGTCCAGAGACAGAAAGTTGCAGACCTTCTCACTTCTCTGTCTCTTCAATGTAAAAATGAAGCACATAACCTGGGTGTCATATTAGACAGTGACCTGAATTTTAAAAAACACATTAATCATACAACTAAAATAGCTTTTTTTCGTAACATTTCTAAAATTAAACATTTTGTATCAAAAACTGACCGTGAAATATTAATCCATGCATTCATAACTAGTAGGCTAGATTATTGCAATGGCCTCCTAACAGGCCTCCCTCAGTATGCTGCTCACAGATTGCAGCTGATTCAGAATGCTGCTGCTCGTGTTCTGACAGGGACAAAGAAATCAGAACACATCACTCCTGTTTTAAGATCTCTGCACTGGTTACCAGTTGAAAAAAGAATTGATTTTAAAATCCTGTTGCTTGTATATAAAGCTCTTAATGGCCTTGCACCGCAATATATTACAGACATGCTAGTCCCTTACATACCAGCCAGACCACTCCGGTCTGCAGATCATGGCAACCTAGTTATACCACGTACACATTCTAATAAGTCAGGGGAAGCTGCTTTTAGTGTTTATGCACCAAAAATCTGGAATTCTCTGCCTTTAGACATGAGGGAAGCAGCTACACCAAATATTTTTAAGATAAAGTTAAAAACTTTATTTGAACAAACCTATGGTTAGGTTGTCTTATTTTTTTTATTTTATATCCTCTTTTAATTGTTCTATAGCTTTATTCTTATTTTTACTTTTTTAGATAAGGGCTCGTAATTATGTTTCACTGCTTTGATTACTTTTACCTCAGTCTTTGTTTTACGGGCATGTGTGGATGTGTGTGTAAATGTGTGTGTGTATGTTTGAGTGTATGGGTTTTTAATTGTTTTATGTGTGTATTTTATGTATGTACCATTTGTTGATGAGTGTGTACATATTTTATAATTGATTATTTTATGTTGTGTTTTTCTACTGCAAAGCACATTGAGTTGTTGCCATGCAGGAGATGTGCTCTATAAATAAAGTCATTCATTCATTGATGATGATGATGATGATGACGATATTGATGATGATGATGGTGATGAAGATGAAGTTGATGATGATGATGAAGATGATGATGATGGTGATGATGACGATGATATTGATGATGATGGTGATGATGATGATGATGAAGATGATAATGATGATGATGAAGATGATGATGATGGTGATGATGACGATGATATTGATGATGATGGTGATGATGATGATGATGATGGTGATGATGATGATGATGATGAAGATGATGATGATGGTGATGATGATATTGATGATGGTGATGGTGACGATGATGACGATGAAGATGGTGTTGTTGATGATGATGATGATGGTGACGATGATATTGATGATGATGGTGATGATGACGATGATGATGATGGAGTTGATGATGATGATGATGAAGATGATGATGATGGTGATGACGATGATATTGATGATGATGGTGATGATGATGATGATGAAGATGATGATGATGGTGATGACGATGATATTGATGATGATGGTGATGATGACGATGATGATTAAGATGATGATGATGATAATATTGATGATGGTGATGGTGACGATGGTGATGATGATGATGGTGATGATGACGATGATGATGATGGAGTTGATGATGATGATGATGAAGATGATGAAGATGATGATGACGATGAAGATGATGTTGATGATGGTGGTGATGACGATGAAGATGATGTTGATGATGGTGGTGATGATGGTGATGATGTTGATGATGATGTTGATGGTGATGATGATGATGAAGATGATGATGAAGATGATGGTGATAACAACAACAATAATAGTAATAATAATGATAATAGCTGCTGAGCCCTGTCCTGTCCTGCTGAAGAGCTGTTGTACGTGCACACAGTGAACAAGAATCTAAGAGCAGCTGCCGCCTGTAGAGCAGCACATATGGATGGTGGGAGGGAACACACCATTTAGCTAAATGTACTCTGCCCAGGTCATAAGTTTCTGTTATCCTACCACCAACGTCATCATGTCACTCTCATGCTCTTTTTATTTTTTTATTTATTTATTATCCTTCCCAGGCTCTGGAGCTGCTGAGAGGGGTTTAGTGAAGAGTGGGATGCATAAATCTGTAGTTAACATCTGCCTCGTATGCAAGCTGTCTTTCTCTGGCTCTCGGCTTTGCATGCTCATCACAAGGAATGCTGAAACATCCATGAACATGGAAACAGAAAACGTCATGGGTGTGAGAAACAGGTGTTCTGGTAAAATGTGGGATGTGCTCAGACTCAGATATTCACTATATCTGTAATTCATATCAAACGTTGGTTATTTTGGTTTGAAACCATTACACTGATGGGCCTGCTAGATTTATGAAACCATTGTTCTCATAGCCTCATTCAGAGGTTCTCAGTTCATACAGGTTGTTTGTTACGCAACCTTTATTATAACAGATTAAATAGGCTCAAGTGTCGTTTAACATCAGCAATAATCTGTGAGCCAAAAGTATTTGAAGCGAGCGTTCCATTATTAAATGGTGGAGAGAATTAAAAAAACAGCTGAGGTAAAGATTTAAACAGTGTTTTAGGTTATATTTGCATCAAAATGTTCGTTTTCAACTATTTTAGTGTGTTGAAGTCCTGTGAGACACCGCTACCACAACAAAGAAAAAGAAAAGGAAGTCCCCAAGTGATCAGAGTTCAGAGAAATTCAGTTTTGTTTCCATCTTGGGCTCAGAACCACTGACTCACACCCCTCTCTGTTTCCTTTTAGTGAAGTTTATGACTTCTTCCAGCTGTCTTTCTGAGAATAGGAACAATTGGAATGATTCTGTCGTTTCCCTCTGGTTAAGGGAGAAACGTAAGGAGAGAAATCTCACCGAGAAGAGCCGGAGCACGTTGGCCACCATGATGGACACCGAGCTGCCAGAAGCACCAATCACTCCAACCACCCGCTCTGGCTTGGGGATGATGGGCGGTTCTCCATTTGAGCAGCGCACGTCGGAGTTGTCCTTCTGGATGAGGGCCTGGACAAATGTGAGGGACTGCTCCAGAGCGTAGGTGTCTCTAGAGCAGGTGTCCAGGATCCGAGCTCCCAGAGTGATGTTGGGCAGCAGATCGGGGTCGTTGTTGATCTGGTCCAAGGCGTACAGCAGGGCCTCCAGCCGGTGGATCCCCTTTTCTCTCTTGATCTCTCCACAGGGAATCCCAGCAGGTCCCCGAGCGTGAACAGGGAAGAGCCCCCCCAGGGTGATGTCACCCTCGATTTTGATGGACTGAGGCTGGGTGCCCTGCTGGGCCTGTGAGACTGGCCTGATACCTACCAGCAGAACCCAGAGCAGCTGAAGCCATGTCTGGTATCTCAGCAACAAACCAAGCCAGAGGAACAGAAGGGATGAAGATGTCATCATGATGACCTGCAGAGGTACTGACAGCTCCCGTCTCTACCGCTGGTACCTGAGGACAGAAAAGACCAGAAGTTCTGATCATATTCTTAATGTTTCATAAACTCATTCAGTTGATGACAGACCATTTAGATATAAAAGCTCTCCACCAGTATAAATGTTTTAAAACCCTTTAAAATCTTTTTCTACTCGTGAGTCCACACAAGGACGAGTGCATGTTTTAGTTGGGTTGCATTTAAAAATGTCTGATCTGTAATACATTACAGATTAGCAGCTAAGTTTGATCGTGTTTAGCTTCACAGGATAACGTGAAAAATACACAAATTTATATAGAAGGAGCTGTTTGTTGTGCTCCAGACATCATGGACACGAGAAACCAATTTTCTATTTTGTTAAACTCTTGTGTGCCCTCAGGTTCAGTATAAATAAATAAAGCCACATTTAAATATTTAAAATAAAACCTAAGTACATAGGATGTTGAAATCTAGTTTAAGCTAAAATTAGGTAGCCCCTCCCCCTGCAAAAGTCCCTATGATGTAAGAAGTGTAGCTGTTATCTTACATATACATCAATGTTCAGTCCTATCAGACATGCTGATAGGTTATATATGGAATCTCTGCATCCCATGTTTACATGATGACCCTTAATATGACACTGAACTGGCTCAGACTTCCTTTGTGTGACAGAATAACTAAAATAATATTTTAAAGACAAGTCCCTAGCTGTAAAATATCACTTTTTGTATGCAAAAAAATTGTGAGAGAAAAATATAGCAGTGTCCAAACCCACAGTCTCACTACTTAATGTGAAACACAGCTGAATGAGTAAACTGGTGAATTAACCAGAAGGGTCACTGCGAGATCTGGCAACATTTAACAGCTGTACAGTCACTGTGCAGCACCCAGTCATCACATCTCTGCTGCTGGGGTTCACAGAGGCTGTTTTCCAGTAAAAGACGAGTGATGCATTCTGCAGAAAGACACACAGATGACTTTCAGATAAGCCAAATCTACTGATGTGATAAAATAAAGACTCAATCATTTGGCTAAGTGGGTCGTCATGAGGCGCTGATATCATCTCTTCAGTCAAATACGATTCAAAGATTAACCAGCATAGAGAGAAAGATGGATTCTGAGAATATTCATGAATAAGAATCTCCTCGTAAAAGCAAAGAGGTTAAGTTCAAGAAGAGGTCAATTTGAATCCAGTCAAATAAATTCAGGAGTTTTTTAAGAAGGCTTCAGTCACACGGCGGTGGAGCATCTCCAGAGAACCCGGATGAAGATCTGTCCACCCAACAAGACTCAACACCTTTTACCCTGCATACAAACAATTCTGCATCACTCAACAACATTCTCATAATTTTTTATTCACTTTTCATGTTTTTGATGTTTCAGGTGCAAATATTGTGTGTTAAAGAAGTGCCAGTAGAAAGAATTAATTTGGTTTAAGATACAAAAACAGTAAATATAAAACGTCTGATTCAAAATTAGAACATCAACGTGAAAACGGTTCCAAAAGGAGCCGGCGTGGAGGAGTTTTTAGATAGAAACAGACGAACGCTGGAGGCTTTTATCACCAAGAGCTGAGAGCCGATGATGGAAAACACCATAAATTTTGCAAAACAGAAAACATCACATAAACTGTCATATTTCATGCTTCAGAGGCTGGAGTGGCTTCATTTTATCTGCACAGGGATACTGAGCTTAGGTAAAAAATGTGTTTCAGATCGTTTTTACCTTCCAAACATCTGTTTAGAAACATTCCAATCTCTGCATAGACTTACTCTGATTTAAATGTGATGCAGGTGTTTCAAATCCTTTAAAGTGACTGTCTCACATCCTAGTTTCCTGCCCGTATGAATCTTTTAAAGTTTGATGAACAGGCATTAATTGAGACAACAGACATCTAGTAAACCACACAACTGTTGCGGAGAACATTAAAGTCCAGGTCTTACCTGTCCATTTCTCATGGATCAGTCTTCGCTCTACCCATCACAGCACATCCAGCAGGCAGGTTTCCAAACATGGTCCAGAAATGTTAAGAATGGATCAAAATTCAAGTTTTTTTCTCTTCACCAGAATGTGTTTTTCTGTCATCTCAGTGTCTTTCAGCACCATCAAAGGCTGAAGCGCAGTGAGAACAATGCTCTCATTACTAAATCCTCGTACTCCCTCAGAGGAAGGAAAGAAACAGCTGTTTGAGGCTTCGGGGTTTCGTGGCAAAACCTGAGAGAAGTGCAGCATCCCAGCAGGAGAATCTACAAATCACAGCCAAATCCTTTAAAAGCTTCTCCCTCTCCGCTGCTCTTCTCTGTCCAGTCCCCCTCCCTCTCTCTCTGCCCTCCACTCTCTTGCCCGTTCTCTCAGCGCACTAATGGCCTCAGATTGGGATTATCATGCAGGCGTCTGTGAAGAAAGCACTAGGTGAACGAGCCCATACTTTTATTTTTTCATGTGCAGCTGGAGCAAAATCCTCCCCCCTAAGCATGATGAAACTCCATCACTCTGAGAGATTAGATGAGCAGCGATTTGATTCATACCCCCTCTGTCTCTCCCGAACACACACATAAACACACTAACAGACCACATGCACTCACTTTCATGACACTGTCAACACAATGATACAGAATATCAGAGCACAAAGTAGGTTTCTGCTCCCGCACTGTAGTTGGATTAGATTTCCAATTGATTTGAGTTGATGCTCTGAAAAAAGGCAGCTTCCAGATCAGTTTGCAGCTCATCTGTCAATTAAAGGATCATTACTGCCGTCTGCTGCACCAATAAGGACGTGTCAGAGAGTGCATCAAGGACTGAGACTACATCATAGAAGTTAAACATCACACTTTTTTAATGTCGCTTTGAATCCCAAGTCAACATATAAAATTACATTAGAAAAACACATTTGATTTTTTTATTCTGATCCTAAAAGAATGCAGCTCAGAAATGTGCCTTCATCAAACATGATGCTGTCTGTAAACATCTACCCTAGGAAGATGGATTTCTCTAAGCCATCCTCCACGCTGGTGTACTCCAGGTGAGACTTGAAGTACTGGCTTTTGTACCGCGGGCTGTTACGGATGTACTCCAGGTATTCAGGGGTTCCAGGGCAGATGACGTTATCTGCCAACAGGATGCTGCCTTTTCTTAGGAGGCCACATTCCTGTCATGAAAACAAAGACTGTGTCACGGACGGCAAAAGGAAAACATAAGAGAATCTGTAGACAGGAAACTCACCTCCATCAGTTTAGTATCAGGAAGGTAGCGGTCCTTCCAGTGATCCAAGAAGACCAAGTCAAATGTGTCCACCCCAAACTGCTCTTTCAGTTTGGGGATCCAGTCACCAGATGATCCCTCTATTAGCTGGATCTGGAATAAAGGAACACGCTGTTATCTGAGCAGAACATAAGGTTTAATCCAGAGGTCAGGTTTTACCTTCTCCTCCAGTCCTGCCCAGGCAATGATCTGCCGGGCCACGGCAGCGTTGTGTGGGTTAAACTCCAGGGTGATGATCTTGGCATGAGGAGGCAGCAGGCTGGCGATCCTCACCGTGGAGTAGCCACAGTAGGTTCCCAGCTCCAGCACCATGGCTGGGTTTACCTCCGACACCACGGAGTCAAGAATGCAGCCTGAAGGGCCAAAACGAAGGATCAGAACACACCCAGAGCTGTGGAAGTGAATAGTCACTACCTTTCTCATCTCCCACGTTCATGGCCCACTCCTTCTGCCTGCAGAACTGATCGATGGCCTTTACCACGCTGCGAGGGTCTCCTCTGCTGGCGTTGTTCTGTACTGCAGCCAGCATGCGCTGGAGGGAGGCATGGAACACACAACATGTTTTATTAGGACCACCACCAGGTGACAGGACAACATGTGGATGGGCAGATATGTTGTCTGCTTTCTGAGACCAGCCCACAGCTCTGCAGCCTCTCATGATGTTTGTTACTATAATAAATCGGTCCAGAGCTGAAAAACACACCTGAAGCTGGAGAGAACAGGTGTTGGCTGCATCATGAAATAAAGACACTATCATAAATTGTTGACATGCATCAGTATTATCAGGTCAGGGGTAAAAAACTCGGGTGAAAATGTGGGAAAACTATTTATTTATTTCTGTTTTGACTGAATTAAACAGCATATGTGAGCTTGTGAGTGTGTCCTGATTTTAAATAATAAAACACATAGAAGCATCCTAATAAACGATCAGAGTGAACACAAACATGTTGCTGTGTTTGTTGGATCTTTTCATTAAAACTTATTTCATCTAAGAACAGCAGACCAGTCTGCTGTGTGTGTGTTTAGTCACCGATGGGCTGCAGAAAGTCTGGTCTTTAACAGAAAAGTCCACCGTTCTGGTTCAAAGACTCCATTTTGGCATTTCATACATTCTATTTCAGTCTTTGATGATGTGGTATGAATGGTGTTTCTTTAATTCATAAACTAACTTTAGATTACTGTTTACTACAGAGGGCTGAACACTGGTTCTGAAGGGAAAATTCATCCCATTAGATATCCCACTATTCATTAGGGCTAAAAATCGACCAAACTATTTAATCACACATTAATTATAGATTGTTTTAACAATTAAATGTACCATAACATGATATTTTTATGTTTCTCATGCTGTATTAGCTAACAGAGCTGACAAATAAAACACCAAGTGGTTCCAGAGCGCAGCCACTGCTGCAGCTCGCCGCTCCCCACAGGGACGGGTCAGATGTGGAGATTTCACCGGTGTGTGATGATGACTAACGAGACTTTAACTTTAAAGGGATATTCCGCCCAAAATTGAAATTTTGTCTGTTGACATATTTCCCAGAGTTAGATAAGTGGGAAAAAGCATTTTGTAACTAGCGCAGTAATTCTCCTGATCTGGCAGCAGCATAAACAATGGAAGTGAAGGGCAGGTACTAGCATGCTAGTACTTGCCATTCACTTCCATTGTTTATGCTAAGCTAAAGCTAAACTACAGCAAACGAACTGCTGCCAGATCAGGAGAATTACTGCACTGGTTACGAAATGCTTTTTCCCACTTATCTAACTCTGGGAAATATGTCAACAGACAAAATTTCAATTTGGGTGGAATATCCCTTTAAATATACTTACTTTATGCAGACGTATGTTCGTTATTGCAACAATCCAAAACAACAACAAATACTTTCCAGCTGTTTGTCCAACTGAATCTGTGTTCTGAGCCACGGATTTGAACAGATTTGTTGGTATTAATTATTTAATGCACTAGAACAATAATAACACATTAGCAATTTAAGTCTTCGTATTTATCCTGCACTCCTGGGTTAAATCAGCTGATCATCACCTGCACAGCTGTTTCACACCAACTCCATTTTAAATACACTAAACTGCACAATAGCATTCAAATTTTACTTGTTTAAATAAACTGTTTTCTGTTAAACTAAATAATTATAATTGTTAATTATTTTTATTCATAGATAAATTTAAAAACAGGCATAAAATGCAAAAAATACAAATTTTAGTCCCAAAACACTTTGAAGAGTGTGATTTTCAGCTGACACAAACACCTAAAGGTAAATAAAGTGGTTCAGAAGTTTCAGATGAAATAAATCTAAGATGATGTCACATTAGCATTTATCACCTCACTGGTTGTTGCTGAAGCTCCATCACCACCACAGATGACCGGGTTACGTTTCTGTTTACATCAAAATTCAGTTTATGAGAAAAGAAAAACAGTCTAAAAGTCCACGTGACTGATTCTCACTTTGTTTCTGCTTGTTCCTGTTTGTTTCTGTTAGACCATCAGAGATCACTGAAGCAAACCCATTATTACTCCCTAAACCAGTAGGGATTCTGTACTGGGAGAGAACCTTGTTTTAGTTTAGTTAACAATCAAACACATTTTCACATGTAGATTAGAAGAACATTTATATGTTTACACTCAGGTTCATTAGCTCTAAGAACAATGACTCACAATGAAGGGTGATGCAGCACCTTTTCACCTGTTGTACTTTGACCTGTAAAACATCTATACGGTCACTCTGGTCTCTAGGTTTCTCCAGCAAGCTGGCAATAAACATTTCTGATAAAAATATGAACGAACAACAAAATAAAAGTTTATTGTGTCCTTGTTTTCTTGCACAACTCAGAAGCTCCTTTAGCAGCAAAGTGATAGTTGAAAAGCTTTAAACAAAGATAACATTTTGAAAGATTAGCAGCTAAATTTAAGAACAGCACAGACGTTTTCTGGTGACGCAAGCTTGAGGTCTTGTGACTTTTCCTCTGCAGCCACCATGAGGCAGTTGTGAAACCAGAAACTAGTTCCCCCTCCCAAAGCTTTACTCATCCTTCTTATATCCAAACTACGGTCACAGTTTCTAGAAAACTGAATGTGAAACATAAAAAGACCACACTGACTTACAAATACTTTACTAAAAACCTAAAACCTAATCCAAATCGTGACCAGAATCATAAAGTCTGTGGAGGGGAAACTAAAGGCTGTCCAGGGCATTGTGCAATGCTAGCTAAGAAAAGCTATGCTGTACAGAAAGGGTGTGTCATCTATGTTCTCATTTATACTGAGCATTTTATAACAGCATGGGTCAGAAAAGAGCAGCTGAAATACCTAAGCCCTGGTGAAGAAAAGCTCATTAGCGGCTATACTTTCTGCGAGTCCTCAGGAAGAACAACCTGGACAAGAAGCTGCTGCTAGCCTTCTACCACTCATCTGTGGAGAGTGTGCTGACATACTGTCTGGGCGTGTGGGATGCAGGCTCCACAGCTGAAGACAGGAAGTCGGCGCAGAGAGTTGTTAACGCAGCCCAAAAAATCATCGACGACCCTCTGCCCTCTCTGGAAGACATATCAAAATCCTGCAGCCTCAGGAAGTCTAAGGCTATCATAGGAGACCACACACATCCTGCTCACCCCGTTCCACCTGCTGCCCTCTGGGAAACGTTTCAGGTCAGTCAGGTCACACACTACCAGACTGACAAACAGCTTTTTCCCCTGGGCCATCAGAAATGCAAACACTCATGGACTGGGAATAAAATAGTTGTATCCAGAATGTGTATATAATAACCGCATACCTCTACAGCTGCCTGTTTTTAGTCATCTGCTTACCATCCCATGTTGTGTTCCTTGCCGTTGTCTCCTCCTTGAATGTTGTTCTAAAATGTTTTTAAATGCTACTGCACTTTGCTTTTTAAATTTTTACTTATTTATTTAATATTATTATTATTATTTTAATTCATGTTGAATGTGTTTATGGCTCAATGGGAGCAGCCCCCCAATGTCATTGTACCCCGTGCAATGACAATAAAAGTCTATTCTATTCTATTCTAAAGGGATTCATAACAGTTGCAGGTATCAAATATTCTAAATGAGCCTTTATCTGATCAGAAATATGATGAATCACCTTGGTTGTATTTTTATTTGTATAAATGACCTGTTATTATGATTCTGAGAGCTGTAGCTGATTGTGTTTGGTCCTGTGGTTTAGAGTTAAATCATGTTATTCACACCCTCATAAGCTGAGCTGTGTTGGTATTTACTTAGTAAACACCAACAGAATTAAATCCAGCCATGTCACTGCTGTGATGGATTTATGTTTTACTTCAAAAGCAAACAGAATAAATCTACCAATACATGTAGAGGCTATTAAAACAACCTGTTTCTGATTTAACTGGTGAAACTGGTTTAGCTGGAACTCAGTAGGACTGATTTATTAGGTGAATATTTGCATTTTTAGGGTTTTCTCTGGGTTATTTATGATTATTGGGGTCATCCCCCCTGCTGCTGTTCCCTCACCGGTCATCATTATGTAACACCTGTTGCTGCCTCATTAGGCTGTTTATCCATCCATCTTGTTTTGATTATCCAGAACCGGGTCACAGGAGCAGCAGCTTCAGCAGAGATCCCCAGACCTCCCTCTCTCCAGCCACCTCCTCCAGAAAAACGTCCCAGGACAACGATCAAGATATTATGACTTCAGCAAGACCTAGGTCTGCCTCGACGTCTCCCAATTTCCCAAAGCTCCTGAGCAGGTTCCTTTCACTACCGAGGAGCAGCGACTCTGAGCTCTAACTATCTAAACATGTTCAGAGACTCATTTTGTGTTCATGCTAAATTCTGAGCTAAGTGCTACATTTAAAATCATGCAGGTGTGGAGAGGCAGAGCAGCGTCATATCAGTGTAGCTGACTCCCACATGGTCTCCTGATGTTCCAGAGGTTCTGATTCATGCAAGACTTCATAGTTTGATAACTGTTGTAAAGGACTTTGAACATGTGTCCTTCTCAGCTGTAAGGTGTTTCCTAAAGGTGTTTTGACACCGTTCTGACAAAACCCCACTTAATAAAAGGTTAGGAGGATCATTATTCTCATGAGTCAGGGCAATCCTGCTGTATTTGTTCAGACTCTTCAGTGTTATCTGCAGTTTGCTGATACTAGGATGACCAGGGTCTACAGGTTTGCTCACAGAAGCGCTATACGACCCAACAACTGGGCTGATCAACAGTCAGGTAACTGTGCTTAGTGAAGACACACCTGAGGACGCGTCGACTGGGTCAGCGTATCCAGAACTCGCTCCACTATCCTGTCATGCCAGAAAATGGTGAGGCCTGGATGGTACTGTACGACGTGGGGGATCACCCATTTGAACAGAACGTACAGCAGAGCCGCCCCACCGGTGCAACTGTAGAGAAGAGTCAGCCACATCCTAGAGACAACAGAAACATCAGGAAAGCTTATTATGGTGCTGCATTATAGACAGAGGCTGCTCCAGCTGAAACAGCCACAGTTCAGAAAGATCAAACAGCTCTCTGTCTCCCCTCATCCCAGCTCTCCCTTTGTGTTGAGCTAATGAGATGGGTGCTTACTACTCAGCGTACAATACTCTAGCTGCTCCTATTTCCCAGCTGCCGCCAAGCCACACTCCCACTCAGAATAATCACATCGCTGTAGAAAATCATTTCATATCAGCTGCAATAAACACTGTCAAAACAGAGCTGTGTAAGCAGCTTTCCCACTCAGAGGGAATTTCTCAGCTGGGAGAGCCGGGTGCAGAGAAAACACGGACGGGAACAAAAAGGTAACGGAAGAGAAGAAAAGCACAGCTTGAATCTTAAATAAGAGCTCCTTCTGTGGGAAAGCGGTGCACAGCATGGCTGGAAAAGATTACCTCCAACAAATAGCACAACTGTGCACAAAAGAGCAGCGGAGGCTGAGGTAATCCCTTTTGATTTGGAGTTTGAGTTGCATGGCAACTGGCTGGGGGTTAAGAGCTGTGTCACCACAGGCACAGAACAGAGACTTTAACCTTTACACTGGCTTCACCTAAACGCACAAAACTAAAGGCAGACTGAAGTCTGAAGCTCGTTACAGCTTACATGGTCAGAAAGACACAAATACACAACAAAAGCCTTTTCAAACAGAAGCAGATCCACACAGAAAACATAAAGTACACTGATGACATGGCACTGTTTACTAAAGACTAATCTTTGATCTCCAACCCTACAGCGCAGCACGTGCACTCATTCCTAAATCAACCAGAGATGCATGAATCCAGACTGAACGTCTGTAGCAGAACAGCAAAATTTTCTGAAGAACAAAATAAATAACTCGTGCATTTTAAAGGGTCTCCCCCAAAAACAGAGAAGAAGACTCACATGTGAAGGCAGGTGGTGCTCCGCGTCCTCTTCTCACGTCCTGCTGCTGCTAGAGAGCCCAGAGTTTCCACAAGCCGGACATATGTTTGCGTTTACATGAGACTAACTCCTCCCTCTTCTTCCTTCCATCCCCCTACTCGCTGCTGTGCTGAACGTGAGCATGCGAGGAATGTGCAGCAGAGCTACTCCCAGCTGAACACACCATTCATTCGACCTAGAGCTGCAGACAGACGTGTTCGTCCCTTCACTTCCTCACAGTGCTGTTTTTCAACTTTTAGCAGCTAAACTAATGTTTTAGTGAGCTGTTCTAAAATCCAAACACCACATGTTCACATGCCTGCTTTCACCTGTGTGTTGATCCTAGCATAGGTGAAGCTGCTGTGACAGACTGTTGCTGGTTTCTCGTGCACCAACATGCAAACTGGTTTGTTCTCTAGGGAACCAAATTAATCTCACACCTTCCCAGATGAAGTCTAGATGAACTCGTTATACCAGTCTAAAGTCAACATGAAGTCAGTTTATTAAAACTCACACATAAAGGTCAGACATTTATTTAGGAAGACTACATTTGTCTCTTCTCTTTGGTCATTACTGTACCTGCACTCGACAGCCACTAAAATAGTAAAAGACCAAAAAAACTAATGATAGCTGTTCTTTATGGTGCCAGCAGTGGCCGAGTGGTGTCTGAGAGAGAATGTCAGCTGGCTCTCTGAGTGTCTATGAGGAGATCCAGGGATGCTTTAAACACTGGGCAGCTGTGGCTCGTTTGTGGGGCAGCAGCTCCAACATGGTCAGGAGAAACGAGCTGAACTGGACGGCTTCCTCTGGAGGCCACTCGTATTTATCCAGCAGGATCTCCAACAAGCTCCAGGGTTTGAGTTTAGAGATGTGTCGTAGTTGCCCTGGGGAAATATATTTTTACGTTGAATACCAAATCAACTAATTTAACTCATTTTGACAGAACTGCAGAAAAAGATCAAGAAATTCAGCTAAATTAATAAAAACAGTGTGCCAACTAAAAATACTGACATTGACTAATTTTCACAGTTCATTACATTAAAGATGCATTATGTATAAGGATGAAGTAAGAATGACAACCTGTGGTCAAATTTGGTTACTGCAGCCTATTTTACAAACACTTGAGTCACTTTCTCACCTCCGTTTGTTGAGTTTCTCATGGCTGTTGCCAGCTACGCATCAGTACCAGATGATTTTAGATGCACTGTTAGCTCAACGTTAGCCTCTAGTCGTTTTTATTTGATAGTAAAACAAAAAGATTACGTTGCTTCTCTGGTGTACAATAAATAACTTCTGGGTCGCTCCTGTTTACTGGCTTTTGCTGCTGCGTTTTGCCAGGTGGTGTCAAATTAAAAATGCAGGTGCTGCAGTGTTAGCAGACATAGACCTGGCAACCCCGCCGGCTCACAGATTGTAAACAGTGACAACGTCCCTCTTTGGCTTTTTTTAAAGGAGAAAAACTGACAACCCCCCAGAAGGCTGAGAAAGAAATCTGTTTTAAGGTAACCTTCCTTCCTACATGATTGAGACATTAGACTGTTTTGTGACTATTTCACTGTAAAATGATCACTTATTGTGCCTTTGACTATTTAGAGTCCCACCACTGATCTAATTGATCCTGGGTAATTATTCTGTGACCAAATACAGGCTTGGCAGCAAGGACCCTGGTTAGCAGCTACAGGTCTGAAGCTTCATTAAAAAATGGTGAGAAAAACTTTCACGAACTAAATGATAACTTGGCAAAAGAGCTTTTGTCTACTCAGCAGCCTTGGCTGCAGAATGACTGGAACGTGAGATAATTTCATTACGTGTTTTTATATCTAAACTAATTATTGTTGAGGCCAACTCCATCACATGTAACTGTTTCATTTAGCTTGCTTACCATTTTTAATTGAACTTTAGCTATTTTTACTACCATTTTTTTTGTGTTGTTAATACCTGTTTTTTAATTCTGAATTTTTTTGTAACTTTGTGTGATGCTGCCTATCTTGACCAGGTCTTCCTTGAAAAAAACATTTTTAACCTCAATCGGACTTCCTGGATAAATAAACAGATAAATGAATAAAGCATCTGTACAGCAGCATATATAACCATGTAATGACTTATAATAATAATAATAACTATCATTCCAGAGGAATTACTGTACTCTAAAGCTGCCGTGTGACACTCTGATTTACCTTTGCGGTTGAAAAAGCGTTTTGAATTCCTCCCAGAGAGAGCAAACTGAGATGGAAGAGGCCCCAGCAGCTCCATGATGTGAGCAATGTGATCTGAGGAAACATGAATAGGTGGTGTGTGACACTGACTTCACTTGAAGACAAAAAAATCATTTGTGCACAAGACAAACCTTCCTCACGGGAGAACGTCGCTCCGGACTGGGGGTCGAACAAGTAGTCTCCTGTGGCCAGCTCAAAAGCCTACAGAACCAGTGATGAAGGTGACTAAATAAATAAAGAGACAGATACGTCCATGCTGTGTTTGAGCTCACCATGCAGGCAGTGCTCCAGATGTCAGCTGGTGTGTCGTAGTCAGCACCAATCAGAACCTCCACACAGCGATACTGACAAGTCTGAATGTCTTCAGTGAAGTGTTTGTTCTGACAACAAAAACATGAGCTGTGAACATGATTATATGACTCAACACAACACTCTACTCTCAATCTAACTGTAGAAGGTCTGGATTAGGCAAAACCACCATTCAGAACCATCTGAGGAGTTTCAGAGTGAGAACAAAAACTTTTAATGTTAAGAATTCTCTAAAGTGTGAATAAGAATCAGGAAACATGTAAGTGGTGATCGTGTGAGCCACGATGAAAAACAGTCCACAGAAAAAAAAATCTGTCATTTCTTTATTGTGTCAGACACATTTAGGTTGAGACGAATCTTCCTTTAAAAGAATCATTTATCAAATTCACCAATCTACTAGAATAGAACTAAAACCGCTAGACGTCTTCACTGGTCTGGTAATAAATGCATACGATGTGACTCTTCCATTACTACATATATGTAATGATGTCATGACAACGGCTCTACTGTTGTAGATGGCGCTAGATCTCATCACATCTTGTGATTAATGTGAATATTATTTCCTTATTTTCTGATTAGATGTTTTACCACAGATTCCTTCACACTGTTACTTCATTCAAACCTCAAACAACTTTATGGCCAAGTAAAAAGAACTCAAGACTAAATGTGTTTAATTAAACGTCCATGTGTCTTTTGTTCACTAACAAAAGCAGGAGGTCATAAACTCCTTACATGTCAAAATAGCACAACGATTCATTTCCCCTGTAAAATATCACTTTATTATAGTGAAGCTGAGAGATCCTGTTCATAACCTGCTGATTCAGACCCTGCCCACTAGCAAGGCAGGGGTTGTTCTTTATGTGGTTGAATGCTAAACAAGCATCTAGCATTTATTTGTTTTTCCTGTTGTGATAAACCACCGCTCTCACACCTGGAGTAAGAACTGAACCATAGAGTCAAACTTCTCGTGTCACCATTCACTTAGTGGGACTGGGCAGCAGGTTGGATTTTAACTACGCAGTGAATAAACAACAAATGCATGGCGTCTTTTCCAGGGATGGGAACAATGGCGTTAAAAATAACGTTACTAACAGAGTTAGTTTTGTCAGTAACATGTAATCAAGTTAATTACCTTCTTTGTCATATTTTGTCTTTGCTTAGGTTGTGAGGTTAGCAAGATTTTATTTGTAAAAATTACACTTATAAAATCCTAATAACACACCCTACAGTATAATCAGAACTCCATATAAAAGTTATAACTCTGTATGTCTGTAGAAAGTTTGCAGATTATCACATTTAACGTGTTTATGCTGATAGGAGATGGGGTTGGGGGTCCTGGCTTGTCTTGGACACGGGCAAGGGGGTCCCCAAAGAAAAAAACTTGGGAACCCCTGGCTTAGAGTCTAACTTTAGCAATTCAGCTTAAAAATGTTACAAATCATTGTAAAAGGAAATCATGTTTTGACATTCATAAAAAAAGAGTGATGTCTGTTTTTGCTGTATTTCCCACCCCTGGCAGCATTCTTTACTAAAATAATAACTGCAGTGTGGGAACTGCCAAAGGTGAGCTGGACTCTTTTTTTAAGTAAAATAATCATAAATAAATGCTTTTTTTTAAGTTAAAGGTAAGCACTTGTATCACGTTTGAATAATTATTTTTTTATAAGGTGAGCAGAATAAAGCTTGGTTTATGCTTGACGCACGGCTCCGCGCGGCCAAATTACGTCATTTTAGCAGCCACGTCCCTCCGCGCGGCCCCAAAGTTTGCGCACCGCGCACCTAAGAAATTTTGTAACTATGCGGAAAAACATGGCAGACTGGCAAGAGCTCGTGGTGGCGGAGGTTCGTAAATACAAACATCTCTATGATTCAGCTCATAAAGCTCACCGTGATCAAAATATTGTTAATAATATGTGGAGAGAAATTGCTGTCACACTCGGAAAAGACGAGGAAGCAGTAAAAAAATGTAAAACAGTGATTTCTACTTCTACTATGGTGCAGTGTTGGATGCATGCCGTAGAGCCCCATGCCGCCCCCTACAGTCTGGGAGAATATTGGCTCACAGCGGAGACAAGCTGCAGAAGGTAGGAAGGAACCATAAACGCCTCAAGTTCCAACACGCGTTCCATCCGTGCGTCTCATTTCCGCACGGATTGCGTCTGTCATGTCCTGTGTCCATGTCTCCCCAGTCCTTTCCAGGTGTCTTCCCTTTTCCCAGGTCTCCTTGTGTTTCAGGTCCCTTTAGATTTTTCATTCGTTTAGTTTAAACATTCATCCCCTACTGCAGTCACCTTGCCCCAGCCCTTTATTGTTTTTCCCCCAGCATTCGTCTAATTGTCCCATTAAATAATTCTTTCATCTTCCCTTCCCAGTGTATTCAGTCTAGTTGGTATTTAGTTTAGTTCTCATGTGTCCTTACCTTTGACCCCTGTGTTCCTTGTCTATAGTCATCTTTTCTCCCACTCTTAGTTTATTCCTCCATTTAGCTTTTGTTGTGTTCATTCCATTTGCTCCTGTTTTCATTGTAAGATCCTGTTAAGTTAATCAGTTTCAGTTTCTACCCTACTTTCTCCTAGTCTTTCAGTTTTAGTAATCTTCAGGTTTTGTTTCTCTGTGGCTTGTTTTTCTGAATTGCAAATATACTCGTTTTATTTTTATTCTCCTAACGTTTTAGTTTCCTGTTCTTGGTTATTGTTTTTATTCATTGTGTCTTTGGCTTTAGTAGAATCATTTTCCATCTGTTGTCTGTATTTTTCCTCCCTTCCCCAGAGCTAATTAATTACACCTGTCCATCATTATCATCAGTACTCATCACACCTGTTGCTTGTCTCCACTCACCACACTCAGTCATCTTCACAGCTCCTTGTCAGGTCCTTGTGTGTGTTGCCCTCATCCTTCCCTGTTGCTCCTGCATTTTTAGTTCCTGCTCCTGATGTTTTTGTTCCTGCTCCAGACCACTGCTTAAATTAACATTCTTATTTTGAACCCCACCTGGCTGCCTGCTGGATTTTCATGAATCTTGGGTCCTGCTACAACCACCATTCCCTGACAGCATTAACCAACCTTAAGAAACCAAAGACTGGAATATTTTTCTACTAAGGCTGCACAATATATCGAAAATTTATCGTTATCGCAATATCAGCATGTGCAATAGGCATATCACAAAGAACAGAAAAATATTGCAATTAATGTTCATCTCAGATTTTTGCTACACATGATGTATTTTGTCAATCAAATGGAAGCATGAAGTTTTTGACAAATCAAATAGAGCCCTTCACCCATTTGGCCAATCGGTTGGGTTCTTATAGGTTATGCTTTGGTTTCTAGGTGGAACGGCACTTCATTTGGATGGCTAGCAAACACCTGAGTTAGCTTAGAGAGTGTCGCAATGACTGAGGGTGAGACGTGTGCGGAAAATGTTAGCGAGAAAGAACTCATAATTCAAACAAAGTACTTGTGTTCAACAAACACAAGTTCTTTGCAAGACATGTCAAACACCCGTGGCAACCACGAGGGGACACACGACAAATCTCCGTTGTCACCTCTAACGCAACCATAAAGATCTATATACTGGGCTCTAGAAATGTAATGTGAACTTGCATGATTTCATTTTGTTACTGTATTAATATTAATGATAGAGGATGGAGTGGTGTGTCTAAAGTATATATACAAAAACTGCAGATTTAAGTATTTGCTCATTTATCGTAAGTAATATCGATATCGCAATATTAAGCACTGTTATCGCATATCGCAGGTTTTCCTAATATCGTGCAGCCCTATTTTCTACAATCAAAAATGATTATATATAGTGAATATAAGGTCTCTGTGTTTTAGTCCTGATTCAGCGCTCACCACCCAGCAGGCATTTCCCAGATCAGCAATCTTGATGAGAATCTTATCAGCATTCTGAGCCTTCAGCAGGTCTAGAGCTCCTTCAGCTTTACCAGTTTCTAAAATACACAGAGATTTGTGGATGCAATGATCATTTTAATTTTTTTATTAAAACACACTGAACAGGTAAAAACTTTACTCAGCAGACTAACACAAGTACTGAGACTGACCTTGATTTGAGGAAGGCGATAGTGGAGGCAGCTTTCTGTCTGATCTGACCACTGGTCTGGGCTCAGAGACAGCACAGTCCATGCTGAAGTTCGACAAGGAGCTGATTGTGTCTCTGTGGTTGTCTGAATCGCAGTCCAGTCCGTCTTCAAACAGCAAAGTCTGTCTCCTTATTCTCAGGTTGGGACCAGAGAGCTTTGAGCTGCATGTGGAGCCATGTTTGTTACAGTCAGCAGCAGCATCAGAGAAGGACACATGAGGTTTGTCTGGTCTCTGTTCAGCTGGACTCTTTGGTCCTCCACGGCTTCTGTCCTTTCCTGCCAGCCTTTTGATTGGGCTCATGGAGACCTTACTGGACTGAAAAATGCAGTCAGTAGTGTAAAATGTTCAGATACGAGTCAGTCAATCATCATCCTCGTGCCAGTTTGAAAAACACAGCTGTTAGTCAATATCTTGTCCTGATTGTATTTTTCTGAGCATTGTGACTTTTAATCACATTTAAACTTTAAAATATCTGAAGTTGTTAGATTGGTCTGTATGCTGGACAAGACTGTTGCTAACAACAAGCTGTAGCAAAACCACAACAGCAGCTGTTGGAAGAACATCAAAACCTTCTGTCGTCTCCTGTGACACACACCAGTCACACACCGAGCCACTCTAAATGTCCCGAATGGAAACCCAAGCCACCATTCTCCTTTCTTTGTTGGACTGAGAAACTCTATGTTTTAAGAGTACCTTTAGTTTTGCCATTTATATATGTAATAGGAAGTCATGTGTAATAAAACATTTGCAGCTATAATGAACTTTTCCATTGTAGATTTAAAGGTGGAATAGGCGTGTTACCATTGTTGGAACATTCAGGGTAAGTTTACCGGAACTTCCTGGCATGCGCATGTTTCCACTTTCCAACAGGACATTTTCAGGAACTTTCTGAGTACCTGATCAGGGGTAGGTATTCAGAAAGGCCCGGCTGAGTTGCTTAGCGAAACTTTTGGTTAACTCACACTGATCGGTTGTAACTCAGCAGGAAATGACAGCAGATGTTGTCCAAAACAACCTGCATTAGTAAAGTTAGAAGAGTTGCTTGTGAAGCAGAATGGAAGCAAAAGAAAATTAGCACCAATCGCACTGCTTTAAAATTGCCGTTACTAAACTCCCAACACCAAAAAACACAGAAGAATTCCCCCACAACAACGTAAATCATGGTGCTTTGTTGAAGACCAAGTTCACTCGTTTTTTCAACACATTAGCAGTGGTCTCTAGTATAAAGTAATGCCTTGTGAGTTAATCTCTCTGGGGAAAAAAGCTCTGGTGCTCCTGTTTCAGGAACTAGAAATGAGCCACATTGGAGTTGAGCTGTAGATGGCAGGATTTCCTGATATCTGGACATCTCTTCTCTGATTGGCTAACAGCAACGCGACTCTACCACTGACTCTGTTTGCTCTGCAGCTTTGATATATTATCTCCACAAATAACACAAGCCTGGAGTTCTGCTGTGTGGTGGAGTTGCTAATGCTAACGGTTAGCTTCTAGCTGAGCCGTTCTCTGCTGTTTCTTGGAGGCTAATCAACAACAGCCTTCCCCGTCCCAAGTCAAAATGGGTGAGTCCATGAATGTTATTTTACAGAGTGGCATAGATTTCTGACCCGAGCGTTTCTCCGTCTGTTTTCTATCGGTGGCTAATGCAGGAAATAGGGGTAGAAGACTATTTTCACATTTAGCCTGCATGTGAAACTCAGAGTGACTCATCATATATTAAAAATAACAAGTAAAAAATGTTTCTCAGTGAACTTGGTCTTTAATGTTTGAAACTGTCCTGAGTTCTTCTATTTTTAATTTTCTCCATCACACAGAACACAGCCTCAGCATGATGTCCGACAGCAATAACTGTCCTGTAGGAAACGTGATCACGGAGCAGCCTGCATTCACGTGGCTTAAATAAAGCATTGTGTTTAAGAATTCTGACTCAAGGATTATTTTGTGATTCAAGTCACTTGATGAATTGTTTCAGCCATAAATAAAGTGAGATGATTTATTAGCAAACATTTTTGTGAAATCACACCCAGCAAAACCCCCATCTGGATTAGATCAGGATTTTTGCCTCTTCAAGCAGAAGATAACACATCAGTCACATGCCACTGTCAGATGACATTAATCACTTGTAAAATATGTCAGCAGAATCTTCAGCACAGTGTATTAATAACCAGTGTCTAACAGCTTAGCATGCTGATTTTCAGCCTGCAGATATTTATCCAGAAGATGGATAAAAGGAAAACAAAGCATCCATCTTACCCATTCTCCAAGGGTGTGCAAAACCCCAGTCAGCTTCCCGAATAAGTTCAGCAAACTCTGCATCAGGAAAAGCTAAAGGTCACGACTGAATCCAGAAGTATAACAAGTCCTTAACATTACCAGAAAAGTACATTTCAGGTTGCACACCTGTTTCTCTCCCAGGTCTGTGTGCACTGGAAAACAGAGGAAAACATGGAAGAGGGGTTTAAAGTTGGTAAAAGGAACCACATAAAGCACTCAAAGATCCCTCCAACTCAACACAAGTCCAGTTTCACTAACCTGAGCTGCTGAGAGCAGGGTCAGCAGGCAGCTGCCACAGCTTGGTGTTGGTTGCAAGCTTCTGAATATGAGCATCGTCCACTTTCAGGAGGATGTTCTCTGGCTTTATGTCTGTATGGATAATCTTGCATTTAGTGTGCAAGTAATCTAAACCCTGAAGAACCTGTTTAAAGAACAAATACCAAGTCAAACTAAAATAGTCCGTTCAGAGTGGTCAGAGATGGGAAAACAACTTGAAAGGATGATGCATGAGGATGGAAGGCACCTGTCTGAGGATGCTCTTTACACAAGCCAAGGGGAGGCCAGTGTAGTTGGATTTTATGATCCACCTCAGCAGCTGATGGCCAAGAACCTCTAGAACCATGCACACATCTGTAGAACAGCTAAGGAACGTTTTTAGTTCTAGTGAAGTTGTTTAAAACTGCAATAATTGAACAAAATATGAGCATTAAAGAGTGAAGTGTGTTGATAAACATAATTATGGAAGAACAATCTTTATTTAAAATGCTGCTTTTAAGTCTGAAGAAACAATTTAAGGTGATACATTTATTTTGTAAAGGATACGCTCTCCAGTCACTCCAGAGATCCTGAAATCATCAATGAGCTGAACAACGTTCTCACGTTTAGGATCTTTGGGATCACTGTCCCGAACCTGAGGATCATCAATAAAAATAAAAACGTAAAAAGGACACATTCCTTTAAAATAGTAACATTTTCAGAATCCATAGATATAAGATAAGGAACTGTTACTGAGTCAGAACATAAAACACAAATAAGAAAACCATTAGCCTCTTGTACTCTTGTAAAATAAAGTCAGTTTAACTTCCGGGATGCTGATCAGGTTAGTTAGGTGTGGGGGGGGGGGATATCACAGTGTAGCCATAGAAACACCACTTGATTAATATGTTGTTTGTTTGTGTGTTGCGTGTGTGTGTCTGCTCTGTCTTCTCAATCCCCAGTGAGTCGTGGTGGATGGCTGCTCATACTGAGCCAGGATCCTCTGGAGGTTTCTTCCTGTTAAAAGGGAGTTTTCCTCTCCACTGTCGCTACATGCTTGCTTAGTATGAGTCAGTGTCTCGATGCAATCTGCTGGGTTCCTTATATAGGAAACTTTTTTACTGATTGGCTTAATGAACTGAACTGTATTGGAATGTTTACTTTGTGAAGTGCTTTGAGACAACTCTTGTCATGATTTGGCACTATAGAAATAAACTGAATTGAATTAAAGGACTTAAGGGGCAGCAATGAGACAACCCAAACACAGGAATGCTTGAGTGCTTTTCAGTAGTTCATCTAGCTCTGAGTAGCAGCATGAGGAGATACCAGGATCCTCATTCATTAACCATACTTACACACAGATCTGTGCGCATTTCATGTGTAGGAACAATTTTACACATTGTGTGGTATTTACCATCTTGTACTCATGCGTAGAAATGTTCCTAAATATAAGAACAGCTCTGACTACGCGTAGGAACAGCATCTAGTGGTAGAACGGGGGAACTGCAACATTAAAGGTCTCAGTCATCCACAAATTATTATTACCCAATAAATAATGATGTCTGAGGAGGAAAAGCTTTATCACATAACTGGTGTTAGAACCTATCAAAAACAGGAATCTGACATTGTAGCATGGCCAATCTTGTCATGAATTGGAGGTTGTTGTAGGACCCAAAATGCAGTTAATCCAGGAGGCAGCCAGGTAAGGTGAAAAAAAAGAAAACTGTTTGTTAAATCTGTGGCCTGGAGCAGAAACAAAAGCAGGAAGCCAAAAACATGAGGCACACACAAGGAACCAACCACAAACACTGGACAGGGCTGGGTTTAAATACACTGAGAATGTGAGTGGAGACAAGCAACAGGTGTGATGAGTACTGATGAAAATGATGGACAGGTGTAACTAATTAACTCTGGGGAAGGGAGGCAATATACTAAGGGTGTTTTCCAATTGCAAGGAACCTCGCCTTGATACCTTGGTCCATCAGGAACCGCTAAGGCGTGTTCCAATCGTTTCCAATGTTCATGTGCTAGCAAGACGTCTGTGCTCTGTTTGTTAGCCGTTTAGCTAACTGACCAAGGATACATGAGAGGTGCCTTGTTGCCTTCTCTTGGTTAAAACTTTCCCAGAATGCAGCACGGTATTTTCAAACAAATGTGATCAGGAGCCAGCTGCAGCTACTTCGGGGGCAAATTTCCAGTTTAAATGTAAGTCAACTAATTGTAGCTATCAGGCTTATATCTAAAATGTTTTTTTAGATCCAAATTAGTTATTTATGGTTGGTTAGTTGCTTAGTAGTTGCAGCTTCAGTGGCTAGCAGGTACTATCTCACTTACATATTTGATTTAACCAATATATACACAATTAAAAAAGTAAAAGGCTCAATATACATCTATATTGAAACTTAAAATTACTATGACGGGCGGGACGTAAACAGAGCGCGTAAGCAGGGGGCGGGCTCTGGCCGACCGCGGTCACGTGGGGCAAGTCTGTTTCAATTAACCATTTTCTTTGACCAAGGAAGGACAGTGTCCTCGTAAGCAAGGCATCTAGGCAAGGCAAGGCAAGAATCCTTGCAATTGTAAAACACCCTAAGACAACAGGAGGAGAATGATTACACTAAAGCTAAAGACAAAATTAATAATAGAATATCAAACAATAACCAAGAACTGGAAACTAAAAGGCTAGAAAGGAATATAAATAAAACAGGGAGGATAAATGCAACTCAGCTAAACAAGCCACAGAGAAACAAAACCTGAAGATTACTGAAACTGAAAGACTAGGAGAAAGTAGGATGAACACTGAAACTGATTAAACTTAACAGGATCTTAAAAATGAAAACCGAGGAGCAAATGGAATGAGCACAACAAAAGCTAAAGGAGGAATAAACTAAGAGTAGGAGAATAGATGATTATAGACAAGGGAAAACAGCTAAGGAACTCGGGGGTCAAAGGTTATAGACACACGAGGAGCAGAACTACACTAATTACAAAATAGACTACACACGCTGGGAAGAGAAGATGAAAATGTAAGCTATATTTAATGGGGAAAATAAAATCAAATACACGGAAAGACATGGAAGGGACTGGGGAGACATGAGACACAGGACATGACAGATCTGGTGTTATTGGAGGATTTGGCAGAGCGTGCATTCTGGAGGGAATGGGTCTTTCATGGGCTCACTGATGATCTGGCATCCTTTGATCCAAACACATTTTTCATATTGGTACGGATATTAGCATGACTACTTGACGTGTTTCCGAAAGTCTTTCTTTCCTTTTTTTGAGCTCTGTGTTTGAAGAGTGAACAAACTCAAACCTAAAACCATCAACAGTTTTTAAAAGAACCATGTAGTGATACTGACACATTTAAGAAGTTTGATCTCATCCAGTGCCGTCTCTGTGAATGTCTGAGCACTCTTCACCACCTTCAGAGCCACAAAATGCCTCGTCCTGCATTCAGACAATTACATGCAACAGTTACTATCACAGTTTTTGAATTCCCTAAAAACCTAAAGGTCGTACGGTCAATCCTTTACTTACACCATGTCCCAGCAGAGCCATACAGTGGAAAAGTGACCCCAGCCCAACTTTTGAACTACTTGGTATCGATCAGCAAAAATGTCTCCGATTTCTACGGGGTAGTAGCCACCTGCAGTGTAGAGCCAAGAAAACAGAGGTGAAGAGCTCAAACAGCAGGTTAGATTGTGGGGTTCAGTTCACAGTCAAAGAAGAATCAGAGGCAGATGCCTTCAAACAGCGTTGTCTTTTGTGCTCATCCTCACTCAGCTACACGTGGCAGCGTGCAGAGATAAGATCATGACTTCTTGATAGTTTCTTACCAAAAATGGAGATGGTCTCTGCAGACTGATAATCCACCCAAACTTTTAACTCAAACTTGGAACGTAAACTCTCCAGAGCTGACATTATCTTGGTGGCCAAACCTGGGCAAGTCTAAAAGTTGTTATGAGAACTCTCAACCACATGTCGCTCTGACCTGGACTCTGTTTAGCTTCTGATAAACACTTACTGGAAACTCATGATACAGCTCCAACTCCGGAATTAACACATGAATTAAAGGTCAGCTTGGAGACACAAAACCTTCTTAAACTCTAGACTTACTAATTCAGTTCTATTCTAATGAACAATGTGACTGATGACTTTTTGACCTTAAGAGGCCCCTACAGGATTTCAATGCTGAGGTCTCACCTACCTATGCCATAGTCTGCAGGATTCTCCTCGTCGTACAATCCCAGAGGCTCAGGTGAACGAGGAAGTTTCTGACCAGCCGGAGGACAGTGGAGGCCCTTTCCATGTTTATGTCCAGCTGTTGATTCTTTGGAAGGTTGAGGCCTGGGTTTGATGGGTGGATAAGGAGTGTTAGATGTAATAAGGGCTGAGATAGCAGCTGCATAAGCAGAAGACATGTTTAACTGGAGTCTGGGAAGTTTGAGTGCAGCTGGAAATGATCCACAATGATAGCAGCACCTGGAAAATAGCAACAATAAAAAAGCATTAGTAACAACTAAAATGAAAAAGCCCTTAAACATAATAAAGCTTCTAAACAAAATCTAATTAACCTTTTTTCTGGTGGTTAGTTTGTGCGTGTAGCTCCTGATGGCAGCAGGCTGTGTGACATTTTGTGAGGGCAGTGCTTGTGTATGTTTATTTTTAACTGAATGAATGACAAGTCAACGTAAATAGCCCCAGCACTGGCTCAGCAGCAACTAGAAGCTACTTGAGATAGCAACACCCTGCTGCAGTGTGAGCGCTGTTGATGTCAACATGAATGTTTAGCAGTTTAAATAAAGGCCTTTCAAATGCTTCTGGAGAAGTTGCTTTATCAAGACATAATGAAGTTTAATATATGCGCCTGCTACAAATAACTCATTCTTGTATGGACATCCATATTATAGTCTACTGGAATCTTCAGGGGGTCGTTTCAATAGAGAGAAAAATAAAAGTCAGCAATACTATGTCAATGTAAACATCTACCAGCCTTCCTATGTTTTCTTTTATAAAAGATTATTTGGCACTATTGTGATAGGGTCAAGATTTGCTTTTGGACAATGAAAGAGGAAAGTACTTAGAAAACCAGAAGAGTCAGAAAGTAAACATATTCTTTATCATCTCTGTAGCTTGAGTTTATATCTTTTGCCTTATATTGAATTTTACATTCTTTAAGAGAGGATAGGATGTCCTGATAGCCTTTTGGAAACCAGGTTTGTCACTTTAAATTTACATTTCTTAAATGGACATTTTCTATTGTGTCTAACCGGATGGATCACTCCAAGGTAAATTAAGTTAGCTAGCTAAAACCAAGAAGCTAGTGAACGCTAACAGTATAGTAAAATATTTGGACTAATATTAAAAAATTTAAACTCAAATAATATGTTATAATACGGAAGCGTATTGCATTCACCCGAACATTTTTTTACAAAGCTGTTTTTCCGAATTAACAAGATAACTTTTACAAAAAATTTTTAAAAAGCTTTGTTTTTCTGAATTAATGAGATAACTTAAAAAATAAAAAAGGCATGTCCTGTGACATTATTGACTGCAAGTGAGACGAACTCAAACATGTCTCATTTGTTGAGTTTAATTCAGTTTTACTTTGTTTGGGGATTGAGACACTAAGAAATACTCACCTCTGAACTATGAAGATGGGATTATGATTGTGTCGACTTTGGGTAGCAAAATTGTTTACAAGCATAGCATCATGGCAGCCATGATGTCCAGAAATATTTCATAAAACTGTTGTTTAGAACACCTGTTGTTCCATGTTATACACGCTAAACTAAATATAACAAACTTTACTTTATCTTACCTTCTTATGGAGACCACAAACACACAGCTGTCTGTCCCGCGGCCATTTAAGGATAAAACAGCGGCTGTAAACAAACACTACAAAACTGTAGTTAGGCGGGAAATGATGTGCGCGTGAGGACGTGAGACGGTGGAGTGGACAGTTTGTCTGTCTCCCTCCCTCAGAGAGGAGCTGAAAAGGTCCTGGAAGATCCTGAAAGGTCCTGCAGATGCTGCTGCATCATGTTGAGCAAGTTTCACTACAAACTACCAGCTGTATTTCCAGACCAATTCACCAAAATTATTATTTTACCACTAAGACAAAAAGTAGAGTCATTAACTATGACTCACTGAGTTTCTTATAAGAAAAAAACGCTTGTTTCTCATTTTAATTAATATTAGGATAATGTTCCTGGGGGGGGGGATTAAATTTCTCATATCCATATCCAGTCACGTTTCTGTCCAAACTACCTGGCATAGGTGTTTCTAGCCTGTTTTGGGGGGTGCTGAAGCCCCTAAATTGAATCCCAGAACCCCAATAGTTTGACATTTACATATTTATATAATTATCTATTTATTTTTACTGTTTGTGGTTATTTTTAACAAACTAGTAAAATATAAAAATCATACAGTTGCTTGAAATTTCATATTTTAACAATAAAAACTACAGACCGACAGGGTTTAAGAAAACGGTCATGATCGTTTTCCCCCGTCATTTTTATTTTATTTGGGGAGATGGTGGCAGAGGAGTTAAGTGGCTGCCTTGCAATCGGAAGGTCGCAGGTTCGCGTTCCCGCTCAGTCTGTTGCTGTTGTTGTGTCCTTGGGCAAGACACTTAACCCGCCTTGCCTGCTGGTGGTGGGTGGAGGGACTGGTGGCGCCAGTGCTTGGTAGCCTCACCTCTGTCAGTGCGCCCCAGGGCAGCTGTAGCTACGATGTAGCCCATCACCACCAGGGTGTGAATGTGTGTGTGAATGGGTGGATGACTGATTGTGTTATGAAGCACCTTGGGGGGTTGTAGAACCCTAAGAAGGCACTATACAAATACAGGCCATTTACCATTTCTTAAATAATAATAAATAAAAAACAAATTAAATTTTCATTAATTTTCCATTCATATTTAGTCTAAACAAGCTGACCAGAGTGTTCAGTAACATAATAACATTACAATTAAATAATTTCACTAAAGTAGGAACTTTTCACCTGCCGTGGCCCGAACGCAAACCTCCCTTCTGCTCTGCATTAGCCTGAACAACAGGTCACCTGCATGTGCGTAATCAAATGTCTCTATAGAGGCTTGCTGAAGAGACTATAGTCATGAGGTTCTGAACTTTTGCCTCAAACAGACTCATGGATGTTTAAATGTTCTCTAGAGGCTGCAACCACACTGCGCCGCCACACTGGAGACTGGAACAAGTGCTACTTCAGCCAATGTTTTACAGTTAGGGAACATTCTCCAAGTCAACAAGTCTTTCTGACAGAAAGGGTTCCCAGAGTTGGAAAGCAATTGCTTCAATGGGAGGAAATCATCCGCTTTTGTGGTTCTGCTGTGCTGGCCTGTGACCCAGATGTGCTCTGAGCTCAGCTCTCCACAGCTCCTCAGCTCCTGTCCACTAATGTGTGTTATGATGTTGTGGTTGTTGTGGACTTTAGGAAGCACACAGGCCTCCTCCCCCCCATAACCCTGTCTGACACTCCCATCACGATGGTGGACTCATGTCGCTTCCTGGGCACCACTATCACCCAAGACCTTAAGTGGAAGCCCACCATCACCTCCATCATAAAAAAGGCCCAGCAGAGGATGTACTTCCTGAGGCAGCTGAAGAAATTCAACCTGCCAGCACAGTGGATGAGGCAGTTCTACACCGCAGTCATCGAGTCCATCCTCACCTTCTCAATCACCGTGTGGTACGCTGGAGCCACCACCAGGGACAAGAAGAGGCTGCAGCGTGTTGTACACTCTGCTGAGAAGGTCATTGGCTGCAAACTCCCCTCCATACAGGACCTGTACACCTCCAGGACATTGAGGCGTGCAGGTCGGCTCGTGACCCGTGTCACCCTGGACACTGTCTCTTTGACCCGCTCCCATCTAGCAGGAGGTTCAGATCCATTCGGACCAGAACCTCTCGCCACAAGAACAGTTTCTTCCCCTCAGCTGTTGGACTCATGAATGTCAATCCTAGGGCTGCCCACTCCAGTCGCTTGGTCCCAGTCACATGACCCGGTGTTGTGTTTGTACCTGAAGCTGATCCACTCTGATTAGTACCTGCACTGTGTATATAGTAGCTGCTTCTTTCATTATTGCCACTTTTTATATTAATTATTTTATCATGAGTATATTATTATTTCCTATATTTGCTTATCTCTTATTTTTTATCTTTCTTTTTGCACCAAGTACCGCAGCAATTTCCTAATGTTGTGATTTCTCACACATCTGGCAATAAAACCCTTCTGATTCTGATGTAGAAGGAAATACTTTGTTTCAGTGTTGGTGCTTGAATGTGTTATGTAGTAACGTGTTTGCACACAAGAGGGCAGTGTTATGCCAGAAGCAACGGGTGTGGTCACCTTGCTCCCAGGTAAAGAGAGACTTGATTAGTGTTAACCAGACAGATCCCGTGGAGTGCAATGTTTTGGCCTATCGGCGTCTTCGTGCTGTGGCTAGGAGGGTGGTGAGGTTGGCGAAAAGGACTGGCTGGTGTGAATTTTGTGGGAGGTTGGGCCCCTGGACGACTGCTAAGTCTTTGTGGGCGATGGTCCGGAGGATGTCGGGGACTTGGGTGGGGGCTGGGATTCCTGTGCTGCGTTTGGGGGATGTGGTGGCTGTGGGCTGTGTGGAGAAGGCAAATTTGCTGGCTCTTCAGTTTCAGAGTGTGCATAGCATGGACGCTGTCACGGTCGAGGACAGGATCCTCAGGGAAGGTTTGGTGGGGGATTTTGACTGTGGGTTGCGGGGTGCTGAGGATGGGTCTTGTGCCTACAATTTGTTCTTTACCATGGAGGAGTTGCGGGCGGCGCTTTGTCTTGGGAGGGACACTAGCCCAGGCAGGGATGGGCTGGGTTATCCCTTGTTCCAACATGCAGGTGGGTTGTTCCTGGAAGAGCTCTTGGCTCTGTTTAATTCAGTGTGGGAGTCGGGCCGGCTTCCACTGGAGTGGAGGCATTCGGTGGTGGTGCCTATTCTGAAGCCGGGAAAGCCTCCGGAGGCGCCGGCCTCCTATAGGCCTATTGCGTTGACGGCAGTGGCTTGTAAGATCATGGAGCGCATGGTGGCCTCGCGTCTGATGCATGTCTTGGAGAGTGAGGGATTTTTTGCGGCTTGTTAGTGTGGGTTTAGACTGGGTCGCTCGACTATGGATGCAGTCGCCTCTCTGGATTTGGACATTCGGCGGGCCTTGGCAAATAAGGAAGCTGTGGTGGCGGTGTTTCTTGATATCGAAAAGGCCTATGATATGTTGTGGAAGGAGGGGCTCCTGTTCTCCCTGTATAGGGCTGGGGTACAGGGTAGGATGCTTCGGTGGATTGCAGGCTTCCTGTCTGGTCGGACGATCCAGGTTAGGGTCGGCGCTGCGCTGTATGACTCTGTCGGGGTGGATAACGGGGTCCCTCAGGGTAGCGTGCTGAGTCTGTTATTTTTTAATGTTTTAATCCGGGACTTATTTAGCTCCTTGGGGGTTGGTGTGGGGAGGTCTTTGTTCGCGGACGATGGGGCATTCTGGATGAGGGGCCGGAATCTTCAGTTTGTGTACCGGCGCATGCAGGAAAGCTTGAACGGGGTGGAGGCTTGGTCGAGGCAGTGGGGTTTCAAGCTGTCCTCTTCTAAGACTAAGTACATGGTCTTTGGCTACAAAAGGAAGCTTCCAGATGGGGGGCTGTTGCTCGGCTCGCAGGAGCTGGAGCGGGTTTCCTTTATTAGGTATTTGGGGTTGTGGCTGGACGAACGGTTGACTTGGCGGGAACATGTGGCCCGCGTGGTGGCTAGGTGTGGCCGGATCCTGAATGTCTTGCGGTGTTTGGCGGGCACAGATTGGGGGGCGGACAGGGGGTCCTTGGTGCTTGTTTATCGGGCTGCAATACGGTCCGTATTAGATTACGGCTGTGTGTTGTATGGGTCTGCGGCACCTTCGGTGTTGAAGTCGTTGGACGTGGTGCAGGCCAAGGCATTGCGGGTGTGTTGTGGTGCATTTCGGTCCACCCCTATTGCGGCCCTCCAGGTGGAGATGGGTGAGATGCCTTTGGGGTTGCGGCGGGTTAAGCTTGGGCTCCGGTTTCTCTTGCGGGTGAAGGGGATGGGGGAGTTGTCCCCTGTCGGAGGTTTGTTGGTTAGCCATTGGGAATTTGGCCGACGGGTTTCGAGGGGTGGGAGTTATTTTGCTGGGCAGCTGAGGGAGATGGCAGAGGGGATGGGGTTTTTGGAGTGGCCGGTGTGTTCCCCCCTGGTTTGGCCGGAGGTGCCGCCGTGGCTTTTGTGTGAGCCGGAGGTTGACCTCTCCTTATTGGGTCGGGGCCGGTTTGGGGGCTCTGCGTTAGCAACTGTGGCCCGCTTGGAGGGGGAGTGGGGGGGCTTTTTGCGTGTTTTTACGGACGGTTCCAAGGATCCGGTTAGTGGCAGGGTAGCGGTAGGGGTGGTGGTTCCCCAGGTGGGTTTTTGTTTTGGGTGCCGGATTTCTGATGGGAGCACTGTGTTCACGGCGGAGCTGGCAGCGATTGTACGTGCCTTGTCCTGGCTGGAGGTGCGACGTCCTGAGAGCGCTGTTATATGCAGTGATTCGGCGGCGGCTCTGATGGCATTGGGCAGGGCGGGGTCCAGGTCTCGACCGGATTTGGTATGCGAGGTACGGTTGTCTCTGCATAGACTTGCGGCATTGGGGTGTGTGGTGGCTTTTCTTTGGGTGCCTGCTCATGTGGGGGTGGAGGGGAATGAGTTGGCAGACAGTGTAGCCAAGAGTGCGCTGACGCGGGTTGAGGTAGGGTGGGTGGTGGGTTATGGTCGCCCAGAAGTTTACTCTGAGGTGGACCGGGAGACTAGGGCTCTTTGGCAGGCCTCTTGGGATGGGGGTGGGAAGGGCAGGGCCTTTTATGGGTTGCAGCGAGTGGTGGGGCAGGTGAGACCTGGATGTGGTTTGAGGAGGCGGGACTCTGTGGTCCTGTCCAGGTTGCGGTTGGGGCATTGTGGACTTCGGGCTGGCCTGTTCTTAGTTGGGGGTCATGTGGATGGGGTTTGTGACTGTGGGGCTTTGGAGACGCGGCGCAGCGTTGGGTGTTCTTTGGTGCCTTGACTGATGCTGGGGTCACTGTGTTCACCTTGGCCTCGCTTTTGGTTTCCGATGATGAGCGCAGGGTGAGGGCGCTTATGCGTTTTTTGCGTGCGGTGGGGGTTTATGACCGGGTGTGACCTAGGTTGTTGCTGGGACTGGTTGTTGGGGCAGCAATACGCCAGTGGGCGTCCAATCTGCCTTTACGCATTGAAGAAGAAGAAGAAGTTAACCAGACAGCTGGTTCCTTTTTGTTTGACCTCAGTTTGTTTGCGCAGTGTTTGGCAACCACAGAGATGCTTCTGGTATGTATCCTTACTTATTTTACTTATTAAATTAGATTAAAAGAGAAATGTAAGTTGACTATAATTGGTAGTTATTTGGGGTACATTTCCAAGATTGTGTGCATCCCTAAGGGAGATATAAGTTTAAAATGTACAACTAGAGTCTATTATATCTAATCTGTTTGCTAATACCTGCTGATGATGTAAATTATTTGTTTATTTGTCAAGGTTATCAACCTATGACTCATCAGTCAAGAAAAGTAATAAAAGAGACTAAAAGAGTGGAGCTGTCCAGCATCCTATGTTGGGTGCCACGCCTATTCGAGTTTGGGCAATGAAGAAATAACTCGACAATGCGTGCGCTGACAATAGCAAGTCAGCAAGTCTGAGATAATGCTCAGACATTCTGATGGGAATCTATTCTTGAATGATTTTGTTACCTCCACGATGTTCTTTGTGCATAATGCTTAAAATGTCTGCACACCTGCATGAGTCGGAATGTGAATTCCATTATTTCTTTCCAGTCTTTCAGATTAATTTACTCACCTCGGTTGCACCAAAAAAAACCTGCCTCAAAACAAATACCACATACCAAATAACCACAACAGTGTACACAGGCCAGCTTCGTCCTGTTTCAACTTTCTCCTAAAAAAATCTGTAAATCAAATCACAGCTAAGATGAATCCTTTGGAGGATTTTTGAGCCACAGTCTGTATTAAGTGAGACTTTTTCTTAATAAAACTGAAACATAAACCTTTATTCTGTGCCTGTTGGGACATGAACCCAGTGTGTTCACCAGAAATGACTGTTACCTTTTTATACCAACAGGACCTATTTTGGTTTGTCTATTAAAAAACAAGACAATACAAAAGTCCCACTTTTTTTATTGAAAACAAACAAGAAAATGCAACAGTAATCACACAAACGAACAAACTAAAATTACTTACATTGAAGCAGATTATTTTTACCATAGCCACCTGCAGCCATAAAAAATAGAAGAATACACTTTATGTCACTTTGGAATGTGAGTTTTATTGATTGACAGCTCATGACCTTTGACCGCTAACCCCTTTGATCTTCCTTCCTGTTGCAGAATGTAATTTAATAGTCCACTATCTGGAGACTGCCCATGGGAACAGTTTTAATGACCTTTGACCCTCTTTGATCTGTCCTTCCTGCTGCAGGATGTGATTTAATAGACCACCATGTGGACCCCGCCCATGGAAACAGGTTTAATGACTCCTGACCTCTGACCCCTTTATGGATAACATCTGCTCAGTCATTTTAATTTTTCCTAACACACCCACATCTGGACACCCCCCACCCATCCCACCTGTGAGTCAACTCTTTAAAACCCCAGCCTTCTTCCACACTTTCTATACCGCACTTTTCAGACAGAAAATCTGTACTTCAGGACCGGAAAAGCTAAAAGAAACCTCTTTAAAAAAATGGAAAACCGGGCAGCCTGGATGAATCCTACACATCTCTGATACTTTTCAGTACGAGAAACAAGAGGAAGAACCCTGCACACCTACTGCTGATGCTTCAACAACAACTCAAGATAGAATAAAAGAGGAGGAGGATGCAGGAACTTCACACACTCTGGTGTGTGAAAAGTCCATTGCAATTCAACAGATGCCTGCAGGGGGTGGAGCACCTCAAAAATCTACATTCTACCTCTGTAGGGTCCAGATTCCTCCTCTGGAAGGTAACAACATATTTAAGCAAAAGTGGTCGCTGGAACCTTACGGGTATAACGGTAGGTTTGGCTACTAGTTCAAATATGATATTAAAGAGATGTGGCTACTGCTGCTGATGACCCGCTGTAGAATTATTTATCACCTGTAGGAGTTCTCACATACAATGACTGGACAGCCCTCAAGCTCGTAGTTCCACGCAAGGTTTACAGCAACAATGACAAGAGACCTCCTCCTCCGCCACCTGCAATACGTAACAGACCACAGGCTCTCCCAGTGATGGATGAAATCCAGAATGCGGAGACTGTTTTCAATGCTTCCTGGCAGGGGAAGGAAGGAGGATGCAGATGGTCGGTGAGTGTTTAAAGTCTCCGCCCGTTAGAGAGCACCTGAACTATTTCTGGTCCTAGAGAGCGTACACAGCGAATGCGACATTTACCGCCTTTTGCGTTCGGACAATTTCAGTCTCCATCCGAGCTGGGTGCTTTCCCCCTCTTCATCTCCAGTGTGTTGTTACCATCGGCAGCCCTCGTCCTTCATCTGCTCCCCCCTCACTCTTTGGGGATGGTGACGAGTACAGGGCCCAACTCTGCCTCCACAATCCTGGAGATTCCAGAGGTTTGTGAGCCCCAGGGTCTGGAGACCACCAGCAGCAGCAACTCACCTCCGCAACTGGTGTTGGAATACTGGGTGTTCTCGGACCTAGTGAGCGAAGTGAAGACCGCACTCCTCCACATGGTCAACATTGCTATTAAATATAACCTCCCTTCAATAAGCAACGTCTGCTTGACCGACCATCCCAGCCAGTGTCAGCCTGAATGCCTTTATGAGGCTGAAAATGAATTATTTTACGATTTTCATGTTGAAGAAATTACTCGCATGATTCTAACCCCTCAGCTGATTCTGGCTCTCCAACGCTTTCTGGCTATAGCCTATGCAACATTTGCATGGATGGGTGGGATACTGTTTCCTATGATTGTGACTTTACTGCATGAATTCAAGCTCCAATAAACAAAGCCATCTTTCCGGTGTATGATACTATTTCCGACGCCAGTCTGGATGTACTGTCCCACTGACTGATGTTTTCCGCAAACAACTAAAGTATACTCTGCCGTGTCTCGATTATAATTGCTTTTTACTAATAGCCCTACTTTTGTTTTGTTTTCGAAATTCTGAAATTTTGTATAATGATAATTTTAGGTATCATGTATTTACTATCTAGATTTGAATGATATTCTGAAATTTACGTTTGATATCTTCTAAACTCCGATTAGTTTTGATATTCGGAAATTTACTATTTTGATATTCTGAAATTTATGTTTTCTTCTAAAGGGTGTACTGAGAACTGGTCAAACAGCTGGCCTTTCTGAGGACGCTCCGAAGCGTGCGACTCAAGTAGCTCCTGGATCAGAGTGTTCTGAGTGCAAGTTCTCATGGTGTATGACTGGTGTGTCAGCCCAACTTTACAACAATGTGGATGTTTAGAGGGGATGCTTTGTGGCTGCTTGCTGGATTGTACTTTCTACTCTGTGCGTGTCAAGAGCCTGGAAATGAAGCAAGCTCGTTTTGGTAAGAGCCCCCCCCCAAGGATTTCCTTTAGCAGGGAGGAGCTCATGAGACTTTGACCGTCTGGGAAAAGTTTTGTTCTACCGCCGCCGAATATTCCCCTAGAGCTCCGTGGTCTGGTGACAAAGCCGAAGCGCAGAAAAAGGGGTAAAAGGGGTGGAATTCACCGGAAGCTGAAACGCATGAGTCTACAGGATCGCCGTAGGCTGCCAGCCCTTCCCTCCATTCTGCTCGGAAATGCTCAACCGCCCCGTAACAAGGTGGATGAGTTGGAAGCCTGGATTACTTCCAGGCAGGAGATTAAAAACTCCTCCTTATTTTGACGGAATCCTGGCTCAGTGACCAGGACCGGGATGAGGACCTGATGCTTACAGGGGCTCCGCTTACAGGTTGGATCGAAACAAAGTAACCAACAAACAGCGTGGTGGAGGTGTTTGTTGCTACGTTAATAAGAGGTACTGTAAAACTGTGGTTGTCCGGGAGAGAATATGTACCCCGGATACTGAATTGTTGTCAATATCTCTTCGGCCTTTTTATTTGCCGCGGGAGTTCCAACAGCTGTTTTTTACAATTGTTTACATTCATCCACGGGCTAACGCTGTCGCTGCGGAAAAATTGATGAATGACGTCACGCACCGGCTCGACGAAATTTGCCCGGAGGCACCTAAATTTGTTTTGGGTGATTTTAATCATTGACCTGATGGGACTCTTAAAACTTATGAACAGTATGTGACTTGTGCCACAACACTCGGGAATTCGACCCTGGATCTGTGTTTTGGTTCAGTGAGTGGCGCATATAAATCACTGTCATTTCCTCCTCTTGGATCGTTCTATCACAGCTGTGTGCATCTTATGCCCCGCCGCTATATTCCTGTGCTTAAGAGACTACCCCAGGAGGTGAAATCGGTGAAGTGTTGGTCAGAGGGCAGTATCTCAGCACTTCAAGCTTGCTTTGAGTGTACAGATTGGGACTGTTTCTTTAAATCATGCGAGGACATAAACGAGTTATGTGACACTGACTCTTCATATATTACTTTTTGTGTTGACTCTTTAGTACATTCAAAGTCTGTTTTTATTTATCCAAACAGACCATGGGTAAACAAAGAGCTGAAATCAGTCATTAACAAAAAGAAAGTGATTATGCCTCTGGTGAAAATTCCCTGGAAAAAAAGGCCGTTTCTAGGGAGGTACGGGATTAGATCAGGAAGGTTAAACTGAAATGTATAAGGACAAAATTGAAGAAAAGTATAGTATCTCAGAGCAGCCTGGCAGGGAATTAAATCCATGGCTTCATTTAATCACCAAAAAGGGGATAGAACACCAATCAGAGTAAAAGGAGTGTCTGATTCTATATATCTATATATGAATAATGAAGACAGATCAGACATTATCAATGATTCACATTAACAGCAGGAGTCTTTATGCAAACTTTGAGAGCATAAAGGATTTTCTAAATCAGTTTAAGACCCCTTTTAGGATCATAGCCATATCAGAGACTTGGATCAATGATGGAAAAGATACAGATTTTGATTTAGATGGATATGAGATGTACATTCAAAATAGAAAATGTAAGAATGGAGGAGGGGTAGCTCTGTATGTTGACAGAAATTTAAGAAGTAAAATATTACCAAGTATGACAATGACAGTAGATGAAATAATGGAAAGCTTAACAATTGAGATTATAATGGAAAATAGAGTGAACATATTAGTTAGCTGTATATATAGAGCACCAGGATCTGATATGGATATATTTAAAACCTGTATAGAGAAAATGTACTCAAAAACTGGCCAAAAAGATATTTTCATTTGTGGGGACTTTAACATAGACCTTATGAAGTCAAAACTGCATAAACAAACTGAAGAATTCTTGGACATGATGTATAGCTTATCCCTGTTTCCAAAGATCACAAGACCAACAAGAATAACGACGCACTGTGCTACCTTAATAGACAATATCTTTACGAATTATGTTGAACAAAATACGGTAAGTGGCATACTAATAAATGATATTAGTGACCACTTACCTATATTTGCATACCTTGACATTAGCAATGGAATTAAGGAAAGTTTGTGCCAAAGAAAATCAGGGAAGGAAATATATAAGAGATTACGAACAGATGATTCAATTGCTGCATTTAAAAATGATTTGATGTCACATGACTGGGATACAGTCTGTAAGGAGGATGATGTAGACATAGCTTATAATAAATTTATTGACATATTCAAAACACTTTACAATAAGAATTGTCCAATCAGAGTAATTAATAGAAATTATAAATATAAAAATCACCCATGGCTAACCAAAGGATTACAGAATGCTTGTAAAAAAAAATTATCTTTATAGAAATTTTATTAAATTACGTACTGAAGAATCAGAAATTAGATATAAAGTTTATAAAAACAAATTAACTGAAATAATAAGAACTAGTAAAAAATCATATTATAGGAAAATGCTAAATGAGAATAAGAATAATTTAAAAGGTGTCTGGGACATATTAAACAAGTTAAGAAAAGGTGGGGCAAAGAAAACGACATATCCTGACTATTCTACTGATAACCACTGTGATAATTATGATAAAATTAAGGTAGCTAATAGCATGAATGATTTTTTTGTGAATGTGGGACCAGAGCTGGCAGCAAATATCTCTGACCAAGGAAGCGAGACAACGAGTAAAACATTGATAAAAAATCACTCGGATTCAATCTTCCTTTCAGCAGTGGATGAGCTGGAGGTTAAATCAGTTGTTGATAAGTGCAACAACAAAGTCTCCACTGACTGTGACGGTATTGATATGGTGTTGGTTAAAAAAATTATTGATGGTATTCTGAAACCACTAACTTACATATATAATTTATCCTTTCAAACTGGTTTATTTCCTCAGAAAATGAAAGTAGCCAAAGTAATACCAATTTTTAAGCAAGGGAATAAACATCTATTTAACAACTACAGGCCAGTGTCACTTCTGCCACAATTTTCAAAGATCCTGGAAAAACTGTTTAACAGCAGGTTAGAAAACTTTATGAACAAATATGAAATACTAAACCACAGTCAGTACGGATTCCGAGAAAAGAGAACAACTACACTTGCAATAATGGAAGCAACAGAGGAAATAATTAAAACATTAGATAACGGAAAACATGCTATTGGAGTATTCATAGATTTTAAGAAAGCATTTGACACAATAAATCACTCAATTCTTATAAACAAACTGAAACGGTACGGAATTAGGGGAGTGGCACTGGACTGGATTACCAGTTATTTATCCAAGAGACAACAGTATGTTAAAATGGATGATGCCACATCTGAGTGTATGGAGATTGCTTGTGGTGTCCCACAGGGGTCAGTATTGGGTCCTGCTTTATTTAACATATATATAAATGACATATTTCAAGTCTCCAAAATTTTAAAACTGATATTATTTGCAGATGATACTAATTTGTTTTATTCAGGAAATGAATTCAAGGAAATAATTAATATTATGAATAATGAATTGAGTAAACTGAAAAAGTGGATGAATAATAACAAATTATCACTGAATATAGAAAAAACTAAGGTAATGATATTTGGTAATTATGAAAACAAAGAGGATATATGTATAAAAATTGATGATGTAATTATTGAAAATGTTAAAGAAATCAAATTTTTCGGTTTGATACTAGATAAGAGACTCAGTTGGAAGCCCCACATCAGACACATACAAACCAAAGCAGCAAAAAACATTGCAATCATAAATAAAATGAAGCAGCTATTAGATTATAATTCACTCCACATTCTGTATTGCTCATTAGTTCTGCCATATTTCACTTACTGTATAGAGATCTGGGGAAATAATTATAAAAATGCACTATACCCACTATCAGTCCTGCAAAAAAGGGTGATACGAGTCATTCACAAAGTTGGGTATCGAGAACATACAAATTCTCTATTTTTACAGTCAAAATTACTTAAACTACAAGACCTGGTTAATTATCACACAGCACAGATCATGTTTAAAGCTAGCAAGCACTTATTGCCATCCAACATTCAAAACCTTTTTAACCAGAGGGATGAGGGATATAATTTACGAGGGAACAAAAAATTCAAAATGCAAAGGGTAAAAACAACAAGGAGAAGTTTTTGTGTGTCTGTATGTGGAGTGAAACTGTGGAATGAGCTGGATGACAAAAACAAGAAATGTCCAAATATAAATATATTTAAATCATCTTATAAAAAAATGATATTTAATGTATATGAAAATGGGGGCCTTTGAGATTCCCTAATCTTTTTGTGATCTTTAATATTGACTGTAGTAGTCTTGTATTATCACTTCTGTTATTATCATTATTATTATTATTATTATTATTATTATTATTATTGTTGTTGCTATTATTATTATTATTGTTAGTGTTATTGTTGTTGGTATATTACAGAAATGATTCATATATGTTCTTAGTAGTAGTAATATATATTATATATATATATATATTGTAATTATTCTATGTATATAATGATCCTGAGGTGTACATTAAATATGCACATGGTTTATTTTGATGTAGTTTAGTTTTCAGTGGCAAGGGGGTGGGATTGAATAAGCATTGGCTTCTTCCCACTCCCTTTGGGCTAAGATTTTTTTCTTTTATTTGTATATATCTTTTCTTTTTTAATGTGTTTATTTTTGTTTTTTTTTTTAATGATGTCTTATGTTCAAATAAACGTTTCAATCAATCAATCAATCAATCAATTCTGATTTTTAATTCCTTTTTTAGTCGGTTCGAGAAGGGGGACCCTTCTAGAAAGGTCTGGGCCTGTAGAGAGTCGCCCAAACCTAGTGAAGGATTTGAAATTTCACAAGACCTGGTCACCACCTTGCTTAGAAAAGTTAAGGTGGGGAAAGCGAGGGGACCTGATGCCATTTGTGGACGTACTCTACACCACTGTGCCACCCAGCTGAGTGGTGTTTTTAGCAGACTGTTTCAAACTTGTGTAGATCATGGTCAGATCCCTACTTTGTGGAAAACGTCTACTATAATCCCGATTCCAAAATCAAGTACTTCAAGGGAATTGTGTGATTTTAGACCGGTAGCACTCACATCACTTGTGATGAAAACTTTTGAAAAGATTTTAAAATCTGAGATTTTACTTTTGACGGAGGGCAAACTCGATCCACTTCAATTTGCTTATCAGCAAAATAAGGGGGTGGAGGATGCAGTGCTTTTTTTATTGAACATGGTGTACAAGCACCTGGATAAAACGGGGACTTGTGTAAGACTCTTGTTTGCAGACTTTTCTGCTGCCTTTAACAAGATGCAGCCCCACATCCTGATTGAAAGGCTTGCCACTGTTTTTAACTTGCCTGATCAGCTTCTTTTATTGATTTTGAGTTTTCTCTCAGAGGATCCAGCGAGTGTTTGTGAACGGTCAGATGTCCTTAGCATCTATCTCCAATACAGGATCCTCTCAGGGGTGTGTTCTGTCCCCCCGTTGTTCATATTGTACACAGATAGTTGTCGGGTAACCCAGAACAACAGGTTCTTGGTTAAGTTTTCTGATGACACAGTTTTGCTGTCCTTCGGGACCTGAAATGAACCATGGCCCTGCGTTGTCAGAGTTTGTGGAATGGTGTGAAAGCAACTCTCTGGATTTAAATGTCTCAAAAACCAAGGACATGGTCATATATTTTAGACGCTCCACACCATCTCTTCCCAGCAGTAGCATAATCCACAGTAATGTGGTTGAGGTGGTGGATAAGTACAAATATCTCGGTTCTTGGATCGACAACAAGTTGCGGTTTGACACAAACACAGACTAAATGTGGTCAGCTGAGAATCTATCTTTTAAGGAAATTAATTTATTTTCATGTAAATAAAAGGATTCTCTGCAACTTTTATTGCTGCTTCATAGAGTGCCTTTTAACATTTTCATTCATTTGTTGGTACAAGGATTTGTCGGTGAAAAACAAGAACAAACTGCAAAACATTGTCAAAATCTGCTCTAAAATCATTGGATGGAGTGAAGAGACCTTCAGTCTTTTTTGGGAGGAGCAGGCGCTAAAGAAGGCTAAATGTATTGTGGGTCAGCCTCTCCACGCTCTACATTCTGAGTTTTCGCTCATGCCCTCAGGGCGTCGTTTTTATGTACCCTCTCGGAAAATAAATCATAACTCTTTTATACCTTCTGCTATTGACCTGTTAAACTTTGAAGCTCGGACCGTGGGTATGAGCCCATTGTGATCGCTAACTATCACTAGAAATTCTACGTCTAAAGTAAAGTTGGTGCTGACACACATTGTTTGACTGATTGTTTGACTGATTGCTTATTTGTTTGTATAATGTTGTTATATATGCTACAAATTAAATGCCCTTTGGGACCAATAAAGTTTTCTGAATCTGAAAACCAGTGTATCCCAACCCTGGTCCTCAGGGCACACTGTCCGACATGTTTTCCATTTTGCCCTTTCAAACATCAGTGTTTCCCTGCTGCTACACACCTGACCTAAATGAATGAGTGATTAACAGGCATCTGCAGCATGTGATGTCCTCCTGAGGAGGCAATCTAAATCAGGTGAGCTGAAGCAGAGACATGGAGAACTTGCAGGACAGCGTGCCCTGAGGACCAGGGTTGGGAAACACTGTTCTAAACTCTGAAATAAAAGAGAGAATGAGAATGAAGTGCACTAACAGGCATTTAGGTAACCAAGGAGTTTGTTGCTTTAGACTGCGGTTACCATGTCTTGAAAATTATCGAGGTGTGGCATTTTGAAAGGCAGGGCTAGGATGTGTTTGAGAATTTTATTCACGCCTTTCTGAAAGGTAAGCAGGAGGCGTCAGGATTCCTAGTAGGTGTGGTCGATGATGATGCAAAAAAGAAATATGTCCGCTATTACGAACTCAATCAAGGAATTCGACTCGATTTGGCGAAAATTGAAAACAATCCGGCAAAACGACAGGTGGCTAAACTTTGATTAGTTTTTGGGGTAAATTTGCCCAGTGAAACAAACTCATGCAAACCACCTTTGTTAGTGAACCTGACCAGTTTTTTTACTTTTTGTTTTCAAGTAAATAACGGGTCAAATTTTTCCATTTTATCATTCCTGATCTAGTCTTGGTCCAACACTAGCTATGTTTACATGGGTACAAGTAATCGGAATGAACGCCCTATCGGATCAAAAATTCGTCATGTAAACATGTCAAATGGAATATTCTGATCCGATTCGGCCTGATCCGAACGAAATTTCGTTCCGATTGATAGAGGTGGTTTTGTCCGATCGTCAATCCGACTGACGTCCATGTACAAAGCCTTTTGGATCGTTGGGGTAAAATAATGCCCACTGTGCATGTGTGCAACTGCAGCGTAAGGTCTTTCCGCCTTTGCGCAGATGTCACAAAGTGGAATTGGAGGTTTTGGTGTATGTTGCATGATTTGTTATGTTTGTTTGTAATTTTTGTATCTAAGTTGCATGATTTATGTTTATAATTATTTTCTTGGTATGATTTGGGTTTTGAGTGTCTGTCCCTTTGTGAAGCTTCCCAGAGACTTTAACCTGAGCTGATGGGAACAGGTGTGGAATGCCCACAGGTGCCACAGACAAATTGAATGATTGGCACCCAATAAAAGGAGCTGAGGAAGGAGAGCAATAGAGACCAGAGACATGAGAGCTGACTGAGGGACGCACCCTGGACAGCGGCGTCCGGCATGGATAGTGCGCCCGACCCCTGGACCACAGAGTTGCACCCGGAGCACAGTCCTGGAAGGAGGACAAGTGTCAGGTGCGGAGGATCGTGGGTTGCCCTCTCTCCACACATGTGAGTGGCACAATGGTGGTGCTGGTGCATCTGTGTTCTATCAGAGGCCTTGGGCCTAGGAGGGCGTAACGTGTCCAGGGAGCTGAGCGGGTGCCAGGGAGCTGCGAGAGAGTGGACGTGTGTGCATCGGAGGGCGAGAGGAGGACACCAGAGCAGGTTGCTGCGGGAGATCAGCTGGGTGCTCGAGGGCCAAAGGACCGGTGTGGAGCTAAATGGGTCCTAGCTGCGTGTTGGGTGGACACGGTCAGCTGGAGCAAAAGGGGTGGCTCCTCACGCTGGACACTGCCCCACCCTGGTGATGTACTGGACCAGTTTTAGGACATGTGATTAACTTTTATGGTGGATGACCCAGCGGTGCCAGTCTATAGGACTGCTTTTTATTTTTCTGCGGGTTTTTAACCTGTGGACTTTTAGTAGTGCCCTTGCTCCTCCCAATAAACTGTTTTAATCTTCAGCTGGTTTCCTGTCTGTTCTTTGGTTCCTTCCAGTTGCTTGCTCTCCCTCGTATTCGGAACCTGCAGGGCCGTCTGTCGGAGCGTCAGCGGCCCTACACATGCTCAGGACAGATCGAAAACATGGCGGGCGGTAAACAGAAGCGATCTGTTGCCGACGCTCTTTTTTACTGGAAATACTACGGGAGCTCAATATTACTGAATGTCTCGATGGCCGAACGGCTAAAAATGCCGAGTTATACACTCAAGTGCATCTAAAGATGCAGGAAGCGGGAATTCACCGAAGCTAGAGAATAAGAAAATAAAATGCAAGGGAAAAGACGTGCGGACAAGATGGCGTTTGTTTACAATTTCTCTTCCGGGAAAGACAAGTCTACGCATGCGCAATCTATGGTGCGGGCATCGCGGCATGATCGGATCATTCCAGTTAGTGTCCATGTAAACAGGGATTTGGGATTTCCGATCAACCAAGATTTGAATCGGATAGGGGAAATTTGGCGCATTTGTAAACGTAGCTACTGTTTGAACAAGTAATGCATTCCTCCCCCCAACAAAACAAACAACGTCTTTGTTGCTGCTTTTATTCAACTCAACTTTATTTATATAGCGCCTTACAGGCAAAGAACATGCCACCAAGGCGCTTCACAAACAAAAAAAAATAAATAAATAAAATAAAAAAAATAAAAGCATAAAACATTGGGTCACATAAAAATAAAACCTCGAATCGGGTAAAAATTTAAAAACACAAAAATACAACAAAACCCTTTAAGTAAGAACACTAAAACTAATTGGAAAGATTAAAAGACAGATCGTAAAAATGGGGTTTCAGCCTTGCCTTAAAGCTCGCCACAGAGGTAGAGGCCCTTATGCTGGGTAAGCTCATTCCAGAGCTTAGGACCAGCCACGGCGAAAGCCCCATCTCCACGTGTCTTTAGGCGCGATCTTGGGACCGAGAGCAGCATAAGGTGCTCCGAACGGAGCGTCCGGGCAGGCATGTGTGGCTGAAGCAATGACGCCAAGTAAGGAGGCGTCAGACCATTCAATGATTTAAAAACCAATAAAAGTATCTTAAAACGAATCCTTACATCAATGGGTAGCCAGTGAAGGGCTGCCAGGACCGGGGTAATGTGGTCGTACTTACGCTTACCCTCTTAAAATCTGGCTGCTGCATTCTGCACCATTTGCATTGAACCCTTGCTCACACCAAATAAAACTGAGTTACAGTAATCCAATCGCACCGTAATAAAAGCATGGACTACTGTCTCAAGGTCATGCCGTGATAGGAATGGTTTCACTTTCAACAGCCGCCGAAGATGAAAAAAGGAGGAGGAGACCACTCCGTTGATGTGGGTGTCAAAACAAAGGGCGCTGTCTAGTTTGACACCAAGATTAGTCACTGAAGCACTCAGCTGGCCATTAAATGACCCGCAGTCAATAACAGATGAATCAGTATGTCCGCTGGGAACAAACAATACAGCTTCTGTCTTCTGATCATTTAAGCACAGAAAATTTACATTCATCCAAGTCCTGATCTCAGTCAAACACTTCATAAAATTACAAATTGAGAGATCTCCTGACTTGTCCAGAGGCAGGTACAATTGGCAATCGTCAGCATAAAGGTGGAACTGAACTCCAAAATTACGACAGATGTCACCAAGGGGCGACCGCATTTGCGGGGTGGGGGGGTGGTGGTGATGTTCATCTCCAGAAGGAGCAAAACATCATCAGAAGAGATGAGGGTTCGTTCGCTCAAATGCCTCATTTGTGAAAATATTTCAGGTGGTTTTTGATAACAAGACTATTTCCCGATGGTAGGAGGAGAAAATGGAAACTCAAGACTCATTTTGACCCCAGACTGAAAGCTCCTATTACCGCCATGCTCTGTGGTCCCAGCGGTTGTGAGAAGTCTTATTTTGTAAAAAGTATTCTGGAAGATTGTCAACACTGCATGACTGATGTTCCTGTAAATATTGTATGGTTTTTCACATCATATCAGAAAATGTTGATGATCTAAAAAAATTGTGATAAACAGATTACATTTTTGGAAGGCCTCGCTTCATTCGATGATGAAGAGCTGTTTCCCTCGGAACAGACTCATCTGGTGATTTTAGATGACCTGATGCTTCATGTTTCTGACCATCAAGAATTGGTGAAAATCTTTACCCAGTACAGGCGTCATAAAAATATGACTGTGATATTATTTTCACAAAATCTCTTCCATCAAGGTAAAAACAGCAGAACTTATAGTTTAAACAGTAATTATCTGATTTTGTTTAAAAATCCACAATAAATTACAAATTGGTGTTTTAGCAGGCCAAGTCTGTCCTACGCAGAAAGGTTATTTCCTTGACAGTTTTGAAGATGCCACCTGAGACCCCCATGGATATTTAATCATGGACTTAAAGGCGCCATGTGTAAAATCCATAGAAATAATGATAAAAAATGCAACTCTTTTGCACCGTGCAGGTCAGAGTATGTATTGCAGCTACAGTGGCCCATACAAAAAGGCAACAACATCCACCATTCACTCCAGGTCCTTTCTTTATAAATAGCATGAGCTTGATAGTATAATCTAGCCTAACCCACACAAAGAATATACAGTAACTACTCAAGCCATTAAAAAAGCATTTTTAATTATGACTGTTACATCAGCTAGCATAGCTGTCACTGATTCACACACGGAGGAGGGGTGGCATCAGCCGGGGGGTCTGGTGTCACGTAGATCTCGAGGAACAGAGATGTTTCTAAACAAGCTGGCTGCCACTTCGGTCACCAGCTAATCACAGCATGCAGCTGGCGTGGCGGTGTAGATGGAGCATCACTGGCTGCTTGTTAGCAGAGGAGGGTTGGCGTGAGCTGGGAGACGCGGTGAAGAGACAGAGCGGACATCACTAGCTGCCGCTCAACCACAGGTTAGAAATTACCATGGGCCGCGGCGAAACAACCAAACCAGGTGGAGCTAAATGCGGCACACGACTCAAGTAAACCACGGTGGAGATGGAGCGGGCAACACTAGGTTAGCCAACCGGCTAGCAAAGGAGCACTGGAGCATGTTGGGAGAGAGACAGCAGGCTTCGGGAGCAGAAGAGACTTGAGTAGAAGGAACTATTGGATGCGTTTTGAAAAAGGACTTTGGCACTGATACGTTGGGACCGGATCGGGAGCTCTAGTATGAAGAAAAGACAAATGAGCAACTTGAGGTGAGTCAGGGACAACACTTGGAAGCTGGTGTCCCGCTAATAGCGGGTGGGGATTTCATCAAGTGCGGTTGCCAAGTGTTGGACATGATGACGACCTGGTAAATTTGAGGTGTCGTTTGTTATTCAAACTAACAAATTGGCAGACTCATGCTTCCAGGGCACACTACTGCCCTCTGCTGTTTCTTTCAGATTACAGTCATAGTGCAAACGCATAACGCGGGGCTCACATGTCCTTAAACGGCTACCGTATTTCAAGATGGTGGATGACCATGGAGCGTCGACCACAGTTTATGGATCCAAAAATGTAAAATTTCAAGCTGAGAAGAATATTTAGAATTGATGTTGGTGAGAAATATTAATGACAAAGGACAAGTTTGTGAACTGGATTGCTGGGTTTCACTCACGTGACCTGGAAGTCGCGCGAAACTCAAATGCGGGTCATGAAGTGTTGCTTCAGTACAAAACACAGCGCGATGGAGGAAAGCGAGTATAGTAAGGCATTAAATGGTCTGGCACAGACGCGATATTGCGAAAAAATACATCTTCATGTAGGTTACGACCCATATAGTTTAAAAAAAGTTGGCGTTTTCATACTCTCTGGAAGATTTACCCAGAGATGAAGCGATCAACATAAACTACTTCGTGCTGCATACCTCGTATTATACAGCAAACCAAATGAAAGCATTCAAAAGCCTAGAAGCCTACAATTGTTTTATTTCAGGCTGGGTAAACCATTTAGTGATCCTGAGAAGCTCTAAATAACAGTCGTCTTGTTTTTGCCCATATAAGTAGTGAGTTGTGCTATTTAGCTCACGATAATGATATCGCTATTGATAACAAATATGTTTATGTGCTAGAATCTACCTGTAAATAACTTATTAGGCCTACCATAGACAACACAGAATTTGAGCATTTTAACGCCAAATCAACAGAGTAAACAGGGATCTGTGCAGAGGCAGCTCCTGCTCTGCATTTGTTTACGTGGACTTCAATAGGAGAGACAGGGAAGAGACAGGGAAGAGGCGGGGACGCTACGTTATGTGACACCCAGCAATACACAGAATTTGATAGTAAACAGGTAAAAATATTACACACTGGGTTTTTAACGCCTGACACTCCAGAGAGATACAGATTCCGAACAGGTTTACTACCCGGTCAGTGACTTGCCGCCTACATGCCAAGATAAGCAATGTCTCTCAGGATAAAGCACAACTCTAAACTCCTCAGAGCTTTGTATCAGCTGAAACCTCAGAAACGTAAGGAGTTTTTAAACCGGTGCTCTCCGGACATCATGCAAGCTCTGTGTGAAATTGGGACAGAACACCCAGATCAGCATCGGAAATGGTATCATACATCGGAAAGATGGCTTTGTGTATCAGAGTCACCAGCTTGAAATCACTCAGTAAAGTCACAATAGGAAACAGTATTCCACCTTCCACGCAAATATTGCGTATAGCCAGAAAGCGTTGGAGAGCCGGAATCAGCTGAGGGGTTAGAACCCTGCGAGTAATTTCTTCAAAGTGAGAATCGTAACATAATTCATTTTCAGCCATGTAAAGGCATTCATGCTGACACTGGCTGGGATGGTCGGTCAAGCAGCCGCTGCATATTGAAGGGAGGATATATTTAATAGCCATGTTGACCATGTGGAGTGTGGTCTTCACTTTGTTCACTAGTCCCACTGTTGCTGCTGGTGGTTGTGCTGCTGGTGCTGGTGGTCTCCAGATCCAGGGACTCACAAGTCCAGGATTGTGGGAGGGGGAGTGAATGAAGGACAAGGGTTGCCGATCATGGTGTAACCCGGAGGTGAAAAGGGGGCAAGCACCCAGCTCGGATGGGGATTGAAACTGTCCGAGTGCCACAGTTCATCCAGGGTGGACTGAGTGTAGAAGCCGATCATTGCGATGTCCACAGAGGTGGTCAGTCTGAGGTGGTGAAGGGTTTAGCCTCAGGAGCTCTTTATACGCGTATGATTGTTTTTATCTTTATTTTTTATTTTTGCTATGTATCTACTTCTGTTTACTTGATGTAGCTTATACAAATACTGCCTGACCTGATTATGACTTGAATGTATGTTCGCACCTTGCCACCGAAACAAATTCCTAGCAGACGAGCCTCTCACCTACATGACAATAAAACTGATTCTGATTCTGATAACTAAAGAGAAAGAGGTGTGTTGAGGAGGAGGTGTGGTCTAATGATGAAGGGCTTTAATTGCTTGATGGAATCCCCGCCCCCTCCATGGAGGCAGAGCTTAGAATTCCAGCTTTTTTCGGACCATCAGGATGTCTTTCCAGCAACAACTGGTACGGAAAAGTGAAGTAATACGTTCACAAACTTAACTTCATCCATTTTCTCACACCAGGCAGCAAACGGGATGACCAGCAAAAGGCAGTAAATGCCACATTCAGTGTGTACATTCTCTAGGACCAGAAATAGGTCAGATCCTCTCTCACGCACGGAGACTTTAAATACATATCGACCATCTGCATCCGCCTTTCCTTGCCAGAAAGCACTGAAAGCAGTCTCCGCATTCTGGATTTCATCCATCGCTTGAAGAGCCTGTGGTCTGTTGCATTTTGCAGGTGGAGGAGGAAGAGGTTTCTTGACATCGTTGCTGTAAACCATGCGTGGAACTGCAAGCTTTAGGGCTGCCCAGTCAGTGTGTGAGAACTCCTACAGGTGATAAATATTACTTGAGTGGGTCATCAACAGCATTGTGCAGTAGCCACCGCTCTTTAATATCATATTTAAACTGGTAGCCAAAACTACCATTATACCCGTAAGGTTCCAGCGACTTTTGCTCCATTGTGTCATTACCTTCCAGAGGAGGAATCTGAACTCTACAGAGGTAGAATGTAGATTTTTGAGGTACTCCACCCCCTGCAGGCATCTGTTGAATTGCAATGGACTTTTCACACACCAGAGTGTGTGAAGTTCCTGCATCCTCCTCCTCTTTCATTCTATCTGGAGTTGTTGTTGAAGCATCAGCAGGAGGTGTGCAAGGTTCTTCCTCTTGATTCTCATACTAAAACATCCATCCATCCATTTTCTTCCACTTATCTGGAGTCAGGTCGCGGGGGCAGCAGCTTAAGGAGGGCCCAGACTTCCCTCTCCCCAGCCACTTGGGCCAGCTCCTCCGGGGGAATCCCAAGGCGTTCCCTAGCCAGCCGAGAGACATAGTCCCTCCAGCGTGTCCTGGGTCTTCCTTTGGGTCTCCTCCTGGTTGGACGTGCCCGGAAAACCTCACCAGGGAGGCGTCCAGGAGGCATTCTAACCAGATGCCCGAGTCACCTCAACTGGCTCCTCTTGATGTGGAGGAGCAGCGGGTCTACTCCGAGCCCCTCCCGGATGACCGAGCTTCTCACCCTATCTCTAAGGGAGAGCCCAGACACCCTGAAGAGAAAACTCATTTTGGCCGCTTGTATCCGCGATCTCATTCTTTCGGTCACTACCCAAAGCTCGTGACCATAGGTGAGGGTAGGAACGTAGATCGACCAGTAAATCGAAAGCTTCGCCTTTCAGCTCAGCTCTCTCTTCACCACGACAGACCAGTACAACGCCCGCATCACTGCAGACGCAGCACCAATCCGCCTATCGATCTCACGCTCCACCCTTCCCTCACTCGTGAACAAGACCCCGAGATACTTAAACTCCTCCACTTGGGGCAGGACCTCGTCCCTGACCTGGAGAAGGCATTCTACCCTTTTCCGACTCAAGACCATGTTCTCGGATTTAGAGGAGCTGATTCTCATCCCAGCTGCTTCACACTCGGCTGCGAACTGCTCCAGCGAAAGCCGGAGATCACGTTCTGACGAAGCCAACAGGACCACATCATCTGCAAAAAGCAGAGACCTGATCCTTAGGTCACCAAAACGGATCCCCTCACCACCTTGGCTGCACCTAGAAATACTGTCCATAAAAGTTATGAACAGAATCGATGACAAAGGGCAGCCTTGGCGGAGTCCAACTCTCACCGGAAACAAGCCCGACTTACTGCCGGCAATGCGGACCAAGCTCTGACACTGGTCGTACAGGGACCTAACAGCCCATATCAAGGGGCCTGGTACCCCATACTCCCAGAGTACCCCCAACAGGGCCCCACCCTCCAGGATCCCCCCCCCCCCAACTGATGACCATAAGTGAGAATTATGGTAAATGGTCTGTATTTGATATAGAGTATTCCAGAGTCCTAGAACCCCCCAAGGCACTTTACAACACAATCAGTCATTCACACAATCACACCCTGGTGGTGATGAGCTACATTGTAGCTACAGCTACCCTGGGGCGCACTGACGGAGGCGAGGCTGTCGTACACTGACGCCACCCATCCCTCCGACCACCAGCAGGCAGTGTGGTTAAGTGTCTTGCCCAAGGACACAACAACAGCAACAGCCTGAGTGGGGCACGAACCTGCAACCTTCCGATTAAGGGGTGGGCACTTAACTCCTCTGCCACCATCGCCCCATTAGAACAAAGATTGACTGGTAAATTAAAAGCTTTGCTTTCTAACTAAGCTTCCTCTTCACCATGAGAGTCATAATAAAGTCCTGATTTGTTTATTTACTCGTGTTTAAGATCTTAAATCTGCTGGAAGCTGCATTCTTTTCTCATCTTTGAATTGCCTCTAAACCTTTAATGATGACTTGAGCAGTGCTGCTATTTTAACGCTGAGTTGTAAATGTACTGATCTATAATTGTTTTAAACTGATGGGATTATTTGTTTCATTCAGGCAGCAAATCTTCTCTTTCATGTCAGTGTAAATACAATCAGCAGGGCACTGCAGGGAATCGAACCCCATACCATCAGTGTCTTTTGCTTTTTGGTTTGACATCAAGAGGTAAAGATAAGATTAGTTTTTGCTTTAGAGTTATAAACTGTCATTATTACAACCAGGAGAGGGTGCTGTTACATAAACAGAGCTTATGCACTACTATAATCCATGAGATTAAAATTTAGAAAATAGTTCTGTGCAGTCATAGACATAGAGTTATAACTTTTATATGGAGTTCTGATTATACTGTAGGGTGTGTTATTGGGATTTTATAAATGTAATTTTTACAATAAAATCTTGCTAACCTCACAACCTCAGCACAGACAAAATTGTGGGGACCCCCTTGTTCAAATATGACCGTTCATTGTTCCAGGTTTCACTACAACTATATTGAACTTGTGATTTATGCTAGCTAACAGAGAGAATAGGTCATATTGATGATTTATTAGACTTCTGGTGTAGAGAGAAAGGAAGTTCATCAAACTGCTAAATTTTCAGGCATAACACATTTGCAGCTGAGATTTTCAAAGCAGTGTTTGTCAAGTGATTTCTAAAGGTGTGTAAACTCATCATGGCCCATAAAATAACTGTATCAGAGAGTGAATGAGATCTACTGTGTAGGTCTTGACACATTTTAACCTGAGTGGTCCCCCTATCAAAACTATAAAACAAATTTACCGTTTTATTAGATTGTAAACAAAGCTAAGTTACCTATCTATAGAATTAGGATTAAATTGCCAGTAAACCCTCTAAATAATACTCACAAAAGATACAAAAAAGAGAAATAAAATAGATAAATAATGAAAAAATCACTCCGGAGGGATTATAGGTCCAGGCTGACCTGGGAAGGTCAGTGTCCCACCAGAGGAGGCTGGTGGAGGAGGCTGGGGAGATGCCTTAACATTAATACTTAATGTTCACTTCTGTTCTGCTTTCATGAGGAATCTTTTTTAAAAAGTGTCTGTAAACGGAATAATAAAAAAAACTCAAAACAATAATTATATGTGACCACTAGAGGGCAGAGTTTTATCAAAAAGTGAAGTGAGCAAACTCTGCAGATCTGTTTTTCCTTCAAATGTAGAAAAACCCAGAAAAAAGGTTTGACTTACTGAGGATGTTCATTAAATATAACATAAACTAATAACAAATATACCCTATGAATAGGAATAACTGTTGTAATTAAGCAAATGGTGTAATTTCTGAAGACCCTTGGTGGTACAGAAAGTAAAGCCTCAGAAATGTAGTAATTGCGAAAATTCACATTGTTTCATTTTCTGATTTTTTCCTTATTTTTCCTTCACCAACTGAATTGTTGGTGCTGACCGTTTGACCCCGCCAATGCTGGCTTCAAGCCAAAAACTTCAGAGGGGGGAAATTTGCAGTCAAGCGTGAAATGAATAGGATGAGAGTCTGCTCCTCCACTCATTGTTCCTGTCTGGAAAATGTTCCTTCTTGGTTGGAAATGAGTCTTTGACGCAAACAGAAAAGTTCAAGTGACGAAAAAGAATCAGATCTGGGATACAAGCGAAGAAAAGAGCTTCCTTCATTGGGAGGCCGGGCTTAGCTTTAGAGATAAGGTGAGGAATTCCATCATAATTCCATCATCTAGGCACAGAGCCACTGCTCCTCCTCTTTGAGAGGAGTCAGCTGAGATGGCTCAGGTATCTGATTGGGATGCCAGGAGACCCAGGAGCATACGCTTTAATGGTTATACCAAAACCAGCGGTTTTAGTCCATTAACAACATTTATTATTAAAAAAGAATAAACAGCATGGAGAAATCTCAGTAAATCTTCCTCAAAAAAATTCAGATTCATTTTGTGTTGATTCAACATGACACTTTATTTAGTAGAATGAATGCAAAATCCCAAACATACAGCAGATAGCAGGCCGTCGAGTCTAGTCTCACAGGTCTGATCACGGGAGAGAAACAAGACAGCTGGATTTAAATATTAAAAAATTCAAATCAAACGTTTTACACATCATCACACTGCTGAATAAAATAGTTCAAAGACACATTGGCAATTCCTGCACCGATGATCAGGAGCTACAGTAGATGGCTACAAAATATTATAGGCTCATAAATATAATAGTTTGAATACATCTTTAGAGCTAAATTCATAGCATTTGTTTTGAATATACAGAGTAGATAATATGAAAAATACATTTCTGACCCCCAGTGCACAGCAGTTTGGTCTTTGATTTCAGGTTTTAATGATGACTTAAGACTCACCTAAATAATTACATTCAAATTAGTTCCACAATGACAAAAGTTCAAGTACACAAATGACCTTGAAACAACATAAAACATGTCACTCGCCTGTTGCTGAGGTAAAATGATGCACTACGATGTAAAAAAGGTTCATTTTTATCTTTAATGCAGCAAAAACACCCAACGCAAATGAGTTAAAATCATTACAAATACAAAAATCTGCCAGTATTTTTTATTTTTTAACACACTTCCTGGAATGAGACCTGCTCAAACCATCACTCAGTACCACAGCGATCCTGTTCTGTTCCAGCAGCGGCGCTCACAGGGCGGGAGGTGTAGGACGGGTTATTTAGATTAAATATGCTAGTATGGGGTTAGTTTGAACATTACATTGTTAGCATAAGACTCATCAGCACAATCCTTACTATATACAAACCAACATACAGTAGACCTTCAGCAGATTCTCCTTTTTGAAGTTTGCCTCATCAGAAACCCTGTTTAAACCTCTCAGTCACTGCTTCGTAGGGAATTAAGGCTTCAGATGTCTCTAAAGTGCTCTGTGTGACAGCCAAACCCTCCAGCTTGTTAGACAACCACATGCTACTCACTGCCATACAGCAGGTCTCACTGTGGCCCTGCTGAGCCCGCTGAATCCAGCCATTCTGTTGAGGTTCACACAGAACGATAAAAACAGGAAAATCACCTCATGACATCAATTAAGTAGCATTAGAAAATGATTTAGAACAAAGGGTTCACATTTAAAGATTTTCCGCCAAATTTAGATAATAAAAGATTTTAGGCACTCCGACCTGCACACCATGAAGCTACATTATATGGCCAATTTTCATCTGATCAAACATTCATTTAAAAAAAGAACGGAGGATAGACGACGCATGTTACTGCTTTTTTTTACTTTAAACACACATTCAGTGGTATGTAGTACTAGTCAGATGATAGATCAAAACAATTAAATAGCAATAAATCACCCTTTTAATATAGCTTTTCTCTATATATCAGAAGATACAAAATAGTAATTTAGAGTTGTATATATTCTGTAAAAAATTATACGTCGGGAGGCTTTTCAAGGTTATTAGGAGGGATCTTACTGTTGGTGCTGGACCAGAAGGGTTTATATAGATATATGAAGAATAGATCATACTGGTATTAGATGCTCCACCAGTGCACATTCATATGAGAGCACTGGTTTTAAAGTTCACACTGTCAGAATCAGGTCTAACCCTCCAGCTACATTTAAGTCTCATTCAAGTGAGGTCGCCATGTTTTGTTTGTTGTAGAGGTCACATCGGATCATCTTATACAGCTGTCAAGTCTTTATGATGTGTGTGTGTGTGTGCGTGTGTGTGTGTGTGTGTGTGTGTGTGTGTGTGTGTGTGTGTGTGTGTGTTTCCCTCCCTCAGACCAGAGTCCCTGGGTCTGCGTTGCTCTCTTTTGGAGTCACATCTTGATTTTGTGGATCTGGAGTTTCCTGATAGAGAGAGAACTCCATTGACCTGTCAGGGAGGTGAAGGAGGAAAGAAGAAGTCATCACAGGGTTTTTTAAATAAGAGACACGTAAAACGGCCATTTACAATAAATAAACTGAGTTAAAGTTGCAGAGATTCAGCTTAATGTCACCATGTTTACATAAAATACTAGAGATGTTGTAAAGTCTTAATATTCCAACAAATCAAGTTTAAGTTTCCATGATTAAAGGCATAACTTTATAAGTGAAAATTCATAAAGAAAATTCTAAACTTTCACATTTAAATGTATTATTTATAAGAAGAACATCTGGGCGTTCTCTGGGCTGTACACAGACATATAAACATTGTACTAAAAATAGAAGTCTCTTAACAGTCTGAAAACCTGGAATAAGGACACTCAGGTGAGGATTCAGGAATGTTACACATCCAGGATCGGTCGATCTAATCCACCTAAACATTTCATTTATTCTGATTGCCCTCGGGCTGTTTTGTTGTGTGCAGTCACAGAGTGCTGCTGTTTTCTGCACGTGAGACACTTTCAAGGTAAAAATGGACTTCCATGTTCACACAGGATCAGCAAATCCCAGGGACACTAGTCAGTTTTGGCTTGTTTTTAACACCTCCTAGTTTTCATTGGTGAAACCGAAAGTAAAACTTATCTCTCCTCGCTGTGCGTTTGTCTTTTTAACACCTAAATCTAACTGCTGAAATGTCTCCTCAGCCTTCATTAGTGTCTACAGGAGCAGTTCATCACTAAATCAAACAAATCAGCTGTGTTCATTTAAAACATGCGGGAAACATGCTGGAAGCAGACTGCAGAGCCAGGTAGGTCAAGCTGAAATTTCTCTAAGTCCCAACAGACCGGACCAGCAACTGTGAAGTTTCAAGTGGAATATTCTGGCCACAGGGGGCGACAGGGGCTGGGTGGCCTTTCATTCACCCTGTAAAGGGTCATTTTAGCACATACTGGCTCAAGAAAATGATTTTAAAATATTACAAAGTTGCAAAGTGTCCCTTTAAACCCTGCATTAAAATGATCTCCTTAATGTTTTAACTAACGTTAAAAACAAGACCAAATACAAACAAGTCATCCACAACACAACTAAGGCTGGAGGACCTTAACGGTGCATAAAAGGCAACAATGATTTACTGGGTCATCACAATTAGCTCCTAATTAGTTTTTGACTTTTTACCCGTGGGCAGTTGGAAACAATTAATCAAAGCCGTCTGACCGGATTTCTGACAGGAAACAACAGGATGTTGGTACGAAGAAGCTAGTGGTAAATCCATGCTGACTTTGCAAAATGAAAAATAAAAATAGCTAAAACAGGATGATGGATGGATCTGTAGGTTAAGGAGTCAGAGCAAAGACACCATCCTCAGCTGGAAGCTGTACCGAAAAAAAAAAACACTTTTAATAAATGCTGGTGTCAGAGAGCTCAGGGAAATGTGCACCTAAACACACACACACACACACACACACACACACACACAGTGTTCACTTACTAATAGGAAGCACAGTAATACTGCTTATGCAATGATTTGAGTCTGTGAGAGCACTTCTCGTGTTTTTTTTATACTGACCGTCCGTGCAGCGGGTGGCCATGGAAGCTGGCTGACTGGGGCATTTGAGACCTCTGCAGGTTTGCTGGTTCACCTTGAAGGGACTGGGTCTGGTGCACTAGAGGGTTGGGGTGAGAGAGACGGGAGATTCCGGCCTCGTGGCCCTTTGGGGCAGCAGATGGGAAGCCAAAAGCATTCCTCAGGTACCAGTCCCTCAGTCCCTCCAGAGCCAGAGCTTTATGCAAGCTTCTTGTTGAATCTTCTGGAGTTGGCAGAGAAAACTGTGGGGGTCTACGATTGAAGGGGGGCACAGACAGCTCAGTCTGATACGGATGCAGGTTGGGGATGGAGGAGGTGGTGGTGCTAGTGGCAGGTAGGGGGGACTCGTATGCTGATAGCAGGATGCCATCTTGAGATTGTTGCTGCAAAGGGGTGAACGGCCCACAGGATTTGGTCCGGGTGACTTTGACCCTCCGTAGTTCAGCTTGGGTCCCTCTAAGGACCATGGGGCTGTAAGGAGTTGCAGCACTGGGCAGATGCACCTGGGAGTGTGAAAATCCATTGGCATTTGGCGGCACCGCTGCTGTGGAGGAGCGAGGAGAGGATGCGTCCTGCCAGATTCTGCCTGTGGACTGATACAGATGGTGCTGCACTTGCATCCTCTGCTGTTTACCCCAGATATAATCCATCAGTAGCTCATTGTAGCCTCCGCTAGGTGCTCTGCCCCCCATCGACAGACGCATTTTTACCTGCTCCACAGAATTGTCCACATGTTTCTCTGGGCTGCCAAGGTGAATTTGCCTTAATTTTCCATCGGTCAGTGTCTCTGAGCTCTTGTAGGGCCCCCCTCTCTGAGGCATACCGTTTCTGGGTCCAGGATCATCGGGGAGGCTGGATCTGTCCAAGAGGGCCTCAGAGCTGTTGCTACGTCTCGCTCTGGAGCTGTAGGGACAGCTTCGTCGGTCGGAAGAGGAGCCCTCCTGAGCCAGTGGGATCATGTATGGAACATCCAGGCTTCCGGACCACTGCTTCAACCCGTTACCACTTGATGTGTCTGACCTATGGGAGCATCAACTTCAGTTAGGAGATAAAGATGTGAGAATATAAGCAGCTTAAGTTAAAACTATGAGAATACATTGTGTGGAATATGAGTCCAACAGAACCAAAACCCTCACTGGAAGCTAAATTTGGCCTAATAGTCTGTAATAAAACCAATCAGTGAGCTGTTTCCAGCTCTACAGGTATCACAGTTAAGCCTGGTTTATACTACTCCATCAGCAGGGGTACACAGACACGCAACGCCATGATGAGTCAACGCATGTGCTCTGCAGCAGGCCTGCAGAGTGACGGAGACATACCCAATCTTTAAACTGAAAGCTACAGAAAGCCTGTGATTGGTCACAACGCCACTTCCTTTAAGTTTGTCAACAGCACCGCCCAAAAAAAAGTGTCAAAGATATCTAGCAGCAAACACGGAGCGGATCGAAGAAGGTCTCGCAGAAGAAATCCAATGATATGAACATTTATATATCCGTGACTGAAGGAGCACAAAGATACAAACGTTTTATTCCTGGAAGGGAATTATGGGAAACGTGGGTTTAGACCACGTGGCAACTGCATGAAGAGGTGGAGGAGAAAGAGGGACAAATGTGTCTGTGTTAAAAAGTCTCTGAAGTCTCATTACACAATATAAACACAAATACAGTATCATGGACCAGAGACGTGACTGCAATGGTGGCAGAACCCCCCCATCCCCCCAAAAAAGCGCTAAGCCTGCTGTTGTCTTGGGGGGGGGGGGGGTTGCTTTGCAACACTCCTCAGGCAAAGGTGAAGTCTGAAAGGGAAGCGTCTCCTTTAATGCGTGTGCGTGACTCCACACCCGAGCAGACGGAGACGTATAAACCAGGCTTTAGCGTGGTTGTGCTGCATGGGTGCCTGCCCTGCTGAAAAAACCAGCATATGTTGTGTTTTGGTGCTGTTATGCTGGACCAACATGCTATGCTGGTCCACCAGCTAAACCTACATATGCCGGTGACACCTATGCTGGTCTGTGCTGGTTATGGTCTGATAAAAGCAGTCGGTGTCACAGCTTACCGGACGTGAACGCTGATTGGAGCCGTTCGGGCCAACATGGGAGTGGCAGGAACGCTCCTGCCTTCAACATTAGAAGCACTTCTGGGTAAAGAGTGAGTCGGGCTGTAACAAGCAACATGACGTGTTTAAACCATTTCATCCAGAAAGGAGAATGAGGCTTCCAGGCTGAGGCTAGGATAGTTACCTAACAGAGCTTGTGACTGAGTTACGGCGTGTCCTCATCTCGTAGTAGATCTCAACAGGAGAGAGCTTCCTGCTGATCCTGTGGTCGGGGCTGCCCACGGTGAGCCGGGGCTGGGACAGAGAGCGCTGATCAGCAGCTACGCTGGGGGAAGAATCTTTTTGGGAGAAGAGACAGTAAATATATTTATTTCTGCTTTTTGTTGGTCTGTTTTTAAAAACCATCATTTAAGCCTGCCGCACACGAGAGCCAATAGCTGAGCCACCGGTCATTCGAGGCCGTTTGCTCAGCAGATTACTCGCTGTGTGCGCCTAATTTTCACTGAGTTTTCTGCCTCACGAGACGCTGAGGTGAAAATCAAACCGGTTTGATACTTTCCGCCCCACGGGGGGCAGAAACCCACCGTGTGCGCACTACGTGAGCAGCCGGCTGAGCTGAAATCTTCCATGTGACCAATCACAGCGCGTTCTCCCCTCACGTGATTCCAAGGTGGCAACCTCCTGTCTGCATGATGGAAAAATAAACGAGACGGAGCTGGATATGGAGGAAATGCTTATACTTGTTTTGCTGCCGCCACCGTCATAAGCCCTTTCTATAAAACAATGCCGCCAATTTGCCGCAAAGCCAATGCGGCATCAGGGAGCGTTAGGTCGTTTATAAGAGCTCAGACCGTGGCGGTAATGTTGCGCAATCATGTCCGTTTTATAAAAGATTACGCGATGGCGGCATAAAGGAGGTATGGGGGCGGTCTCTGCACTGTCGCGGACTTCCGTTTATCTTGGACATAACTTTTTTTGCGATCGAAGCCGCATTCGTTTTATTTTAACAACCAGCTACAGGTGTCTGTCATCCACCATGATCTCCGTTAGATTTGCAGCTCAGATCATCTGACAGCTTACAGGGATGGTGGAGGACAGACACCTGCACAGCACGAATGCCGCAAAATTCCCGCAACGTGAATGCCGCCATGGTGCGTTCATAAGAAACACGTTGCAGTAATATTGCGCTGATTTGCCGGCATGGTGTGTCTTATAAAAAGTCTCCGTTTTGTTTATTTTTCCGTCATGCAGACAGGAGGCTGCCACCTTGGAATCACGTGAGGGGAGAACACGCTGTGATTGGTCACTTGGAAGATTTCAGCTCAGCCGACTGCTCACGTAGTGCGCACACGGCGAGTTTCTGCTCCCCGTGGGGCGGAAAGTATCAAACCGGTTTGATTTTCACCTCAGCGTCTTGTGAGGCAGAAAACTCAGTGAAGATTAGGCGCACACAGCGAGTAATCTGCTGAGCAAACGGCCTCGAATGACCGGTAGCTCAGCTGTTGGCTCTCGTGTGCGGCAGGCTTAAGAAGGTCATGTTCTCTCACCGTTATCATGGGATGTTGAGTCTGACATCGAGCTGGTGCTTTCTGACATCACAGTGTCTTCTAAAACACAACAAGCAACAACACGGATGAGGCTGCATGATTCTGCTAACTTTAAAAAAGATAAATGAACAGCTAACGTCCTTTTAGAAGCAGAGCGACTTTTGTCTGCAGGTGTGTTTGTGTGCAGTTAGACAATTATCTCATGTAAACTATAAATTTGGGGTCAACCAAACCCATCAACCACAGGCCCGGTTCACACGGCAGGATTTTATAATTGTCGTATGATTTTCAAAACATGAGAACAAAAACTACACACGAACCAGTGTCACACATCAACATTCCCCGGTTAGACGGGAAATCTTGCGAGATAAAACGTGACTTTGGTGGAAACAAACATGGTGGAGGAACGTGCTTCTGTCACCTCGCTTTCTGATTGGCTACACATCACATTCAACAGGCACCGTGCTCGTTTGTCCTCAATATTCAGCCAAGAGGATCCAACATGTGTGATTTCCCTGATTTATGATCGGAGTGGTCCCAACGTGCTCCCCAGCAGAACAGAGCACACCTAACACATCACACACAGCAGGAATATCTGTTAAGACTATCTTTAGAGCCGTTACATAATATAGCGCCTCCTTAAAGGTCAACTTTCTCTAGTAGGAATGAATGCCTTGAAAGTCGCACTCTGGGGGAAAAAAGCTCCAGTGCGCCTGTTTGAGGATGTAGAAATCACGCCGGAGGAGAGAGTGGCAGAACACAACAGGATCTGGAGTCTTATTTCCTGATATGTGGACATCTCTCCTCTGATTGGCTAACAGCAACACGACTCTACCACTGACTCTGTTTGCTCTGCAACGTTGATGTTTTATCTCCACAAATAACACAAGCCTGGAGGAGTTCTGCAGTGTGGTGGAGTTGCTAATGCTAACAGTTAGCTTTCACTAGGGCTGTCAAAATTAGCGCGTTTTTAATGCATTAATGCAAAGCCCCCTTAACGGCATTAATTTTTTTAACGCGTAGGCTTCCGTAGTTTTGTTTTGGCCCTCCTCGCGTTCCATAGTCTGACGTAAATAAGAAGCAGGAACAAGCTATTGGCCAGAGGCAAATTTCCTTTGAATCACTTGTGTAAAAATGTATTAAACCTTCAAGTCAATTTCTTTTTAGGATTTCCACGGCTGGATTTTAAGAAAAAAAACAGTGTTTTTAAATGGCGCGGGGACCTACGCCTACCAGGCTTTCAGTATGAGCGTAAAGCCGGCGATGACGTAACCGCTCAGAACATGAGTGTAAACAGTGTGTAAAAAGTGACCCGCAGCTCGGTATTTAGCTTCTGAAACCTCTGATAGTCGGTCAGATTGTTTTTCTCTGGATTACGACGAGGCGGACATGATTGAGAGTTTGACTCCTACGCAGCAAGCTGGAACGGAGGTGCACACGTGTTCTACACTGTTTAACTCAGAAGACTCGTGAGCTGAACTGGACACCGGTGGTGAAACGGAGGAGGAGGGTACAGTTTGTTTACTTTTATTGAGTATTTAATTCCTGTGTTCGAAGCGCTGCAACCAACCGGGACCTCTCAGCTGATGAGATACCATCATTCTGTCCCAATATAATAGTTTGGTCCCTGTTGCATTAATTTTGTCTGAGTTCAATGGATTATGAAAGGAAAAAAAAAAAAAAAAAATGTTGCCTTATTTTTTTGTTAAAAATAATAAGACATATTTAAAATGGGCTAAATAGGCAGAGTCCTAGTTCTTTATCACACTCTTCCCTTTGTCCTTGTTTTAGTACCACATGTGTTGATTTTGTGATTCCTTATGGTGGAACCATATAAGGTGTTATTGTGTGGGAGGTAATGCCTAATTGCACTTATGAATATTTTTTTTCTGAGGAGGATACTGGACTGTATTTATCATGTTTGTTTGGTACAGTTATAATAAACATATTTTCTTTTAAAAGTACATTTGTCCACTCCATCGTTGAAATAAGAAAAATTTGAATAAGAAAAAAAAGTTTGCGATTAATCGTGAGTTAACTATGGACACGCGTGCGATTTATTGCGATTGAAAATTTTAATCGATTGACAGCCCTAGCTTTCACTAATCAAGACGTTCTCTGCTGTTTCCTGGACGCTAAACCAACAACAGCCTTCCCCGTCGTGAGTCAAGATGGGTGAGTCCATGAATGTTAAGTGACAGTGTGACGTAGATCTGTCAGGATTTTCTAATCCTAGAGTTTCACTGTCTATTTTCTATCAGAAGCTAATGCAGGAGATAGGTGTAGGAGACTATTTTCATGTTTAGCCTGCATGTTAAACTCAGAGTGACCCATTAGAATCAGAAATAATCATTAAAACATGGTTCCTCAGTGAAGTTGACCTTTAAGACTGTTGGAAGAGGAGAATCAGGTCACAAATCAGAATGATTTTCTTGCTGTGTGAACCGGGCCTTACCCAACACAAAAAATGACTCAAACTTAATAGATTTTTCAGATGCTGAGCTTAAAAGGGATGCTGTAGCAGCTGAGTCATTCCCTAGTGCATATCTAACACTAAAAGATCATGTGAGTCCTGTACCTGTATGGCACCCCCGATGGACCGTCCTCTTGCTATTTGGTCCATTTCGTTCTGATTCTGAGTTTCGGCACAGAGCGCCGGTGAAGATTGCTTTCATCTGCTTTCTCTGGACAGAGTCATCCTGCAGCCAAGACACGGCCGACCACGTCAGATCACAAGGATACACACATTGATATGGCTGATGCGTAAACACCATTGATATTCAAGGTGTTGACTTACCTCTGTCTTGGTGCTCGGCGCCAGGCCAGCTCTGCGCTGCACCAGCGGGGCTTTCTCTCCGGTCTCCAGAGGGAAAGCACGTGGCAGCTTCCCAGTCAGCTCCTGTAGAGGACATTCAATAAGTGAGAGCTCTGTGACGTTACATAAAATGATACCAGCTTACTGTAAGTCTCAACAAAATCCATCCTAAAAGGTCTTCTGCACCAGAATCATTAAGCAAGAGATCTGCAGAATGATATAACAGCATCGTGCTGTAATTCACCACAGAGCGAGGTAATAACTCCACATTTCTAACAGCTCTAACTTCTTAGCTGAGCTAGTCTGCCAGCAGCAGAAAAATTCTGATTTCAAAAATAGATATGATGGGATGGAGTGAGTCACTTATATGCGGATCTGAAAATATAGGGATGTGTTAACCAGCTGTTAAAGAAAAGCCGAGGCAGCTTATTAACACGTGCTGACAGCCTCTCCGGACCAATCGAGCCCAGATCCATTTGCATCCTGCTGTATGTGATGACAACGTTTTCAACAAGTCTCTTGTTTGCATCTTTGCTCAGAGGCTGTCGTACAGCTCAACTGGACAGGAACATAAAAGCCAATTAATTAAAACATGATCCTCGTCTATTAAAAAGTGCTCGTGGCGCTAAGACTCATGGTAAACCAGGTGTTTCATGGGTGTAAGAGAGTGAGATGCTACTCACTGCTTCCTGCAAACAGACTTGTTTGAGCTCTCCCACTCTAGCATTGAGGAGAGCCTCCAGGGCCTGCTTCCTCTGCTGCAGAGCTGCGATCCTCTCAGCCTGCAGCTTGCTGTCCTGGCAGCCTTGAACATCTGGAGACCACAACATAACATGAGCTTCACTTTATACATGAGGAGTTCTCACAATAACACACTCTACATGTTACAAAGGGCTGTTTTTCTGTAAGGGTTTATCATTTTCTGATAAGAGTGCCTTGCAGCTGTGGCGACTGTGGGAACAAAAGGTCTTTGCACACAAAGCTGTTGTCAGCTGACTGTTCCCTCGAGAAAATCATCAGAGCAAAAAAAAAACAGAGCTGCTAGATTTGTCGGGCCATTTCAGACACGTCCAGACCTCTTATATATACAGCCTTTGGTTCAGACAGAGAACGTGTCTTTACTCACCAGGAGTCCCCAAACCCATGGATGTGATCAGGTGTCCTTTCACCTCCATGTGATGTAATCCTGGGGACTTAACGACTCGCTCTCCCAGCTACGCCCTCACCTAACGAAGACAGACTGCTGGTTATCTGCAGCTCACAAACAAAACACGCTCAGGCTTGGATGTTTCAATCTGTCTGACCTTGCAGCCATCTGTGGTCTTGAGGTTTGGAGGGAGTTTCATATTTAGCAAATTAGCAGTAGATAAGTACAGGAGGGTCCTTGTTCACGGGACAGACAGGCAGCCACAGTACCTCTGCTCAGGAGACTAACACCGATTCCTAAAAGAAAGAATTATACACAGTAATTGTTATAAAAGCATCTGTGTCAAGTTATAAAAGCAATCCACACTCAAGATAAGACAATGTGGGGCATTGATTGTAGAGTAATACAAAAACTAGATTAGCTTCAAGTAATTATGTTAAAAATAAATCATTACAATTCATAAATAACTATGAAACCTAAACAAAGTCAAACATATAAAAACTAGGGGTGGGAATTTAATGCATTAATTATGATTGATTAATTAGAAAAAAATAACGTGTTGAAAAAATTAACACATTTAACCCTTTAAGCCAGAGGGTCCCCCAATTGGGGGGATGTTGAAGTTTAGCAGCCAAATCCATGCCCTAAATATCAATGTAGTCAAGCTGCACCTCTAAAGAAAGCTCAGAACCTTGGCTACAAGACCATGTAAACATGTTTTATGTGCTCCAAACACAACTAGAACTACAATCAAATGAGTGGTCAGAAATCCCTCTTCATGTGTTTTTGCCTTCATTTCTGTCTCTAATGATGCTAAATCAAATCAAATTGCATTATTATTATTATTATTATTATTATTATTATTATTATTATTATTATTATTATTATTATTATAAAGACAATACCATTATCAAAATGTACTTAAAATAGTATTGTACTTTTAGGTCTGTCCTATTTTTGCCACTGATATACATATATATATATTTCTCTTGTTTTGAATTGATTAATTTTTTTAATCGAGTCCCACCCCTAATAAAAATACATCAAGAGATGTTTAAATCTAAGTTTAAATGTGTTGATTTAAATCTAAGCATTTAGCTAAATAAATTGACAGAAGGACCCGCATGTGAAGAGAAGAGATGCCCTGTCTAACGTCTCTATGGTGGTTAGAGTGTGTCGGAGTTCAGCCACAGATGGTTTATCCTGTCGGGGTAAACAGACTCACACAACCTCACGACCGACGGACTCTGAGGTGTTAGATAGGAGGTCTCTTCACCTCGCCTTAGTTTAGCTGGGCTAAACCATCTCACGTCTCATTTGTGCTTTTAGGAGAAGCTAAATGTCACAGTTAGAGTAGAATAGAAGGTTATTGCACAGCCATGTACGGTGTAGACCACAGCAACATTTACACACATGGTCATTAGTAACGGCTGCTTTCTGTCTAACTTTATACTGAGTGTTTTATTCTCTGGTAGACCCGTGGGAAGTCAGAGTGCAAAGAGCTCATGATCAGTTTAATAGAACGTTTAGAAAGCTTAGCTGGTGCACATGAGACATTCTGAAGCTATTACTCTAAAATTAGAACTTTAACAGAATTAGCAACCTATTAATTTGCTAAGAGGAGGAAAAAATGAGAGCAGATAAGTAACATTAATAATAAATGGAGCGAGACAGAGGAGGAGAAAGTTAATCCACTCGGTTTGTGCCTCAAAGCCCAAAAGAAGAAGAGACAGAATCAGATCCAGAGTCCAGCTTGGTGATGGTAGGTGAGTCGGAAATGTTCCACAGAGCTTTTCCTCCAAACACCCTACAGAGACCTGATATCCAAAAATAGTGACAGCCTTTTCTGCCAAAAGCCTCTCGCTTGTCTCTGCTCTCAAATCGCTGCCATAAACAATCGCCCTCCTGTCTCCTCGCCAGTCGTTTAAGTCTTAAAAAGACTCAATTCTGCTCATAAATCTACATGGAAGGCCTGAAGGGCTGGATTCCTATTCCTGTGCCTGCTTCTGCCAGCATTGCATCTTTAAAAGGAAACATTTATCTCTCGGTTAGTGAGAGCAGCTGCCTCAAAGCTCTGCTCACAAACAAGCAGATGGGTAGAAGCCAGCAGCACAGACGGCTGTTTTCCTGCTCAAACACCACAAAGAACGAAGCCCACTTTTACTGTAAGACAGACGGGAAATAGTGTTGGGTCCTGTCCTGGAGCTGACACACACACACACACACACACTAGCATGCCTGACCTCCCAGTAACAGACAAGTGGGAGCCGCTCACATAACCATGTGGCAGAGGTGCCACGGCCAAAACTCTTGGACAAAAGCTCATCACATGAATCCTGTTACAATACCGAGTCCATGGTGATCAGATTTTAGGTTAGTCTGATAAACTGAAGGAAATGTTCACCTGGGGCTGAACCAGACCAACACTGGAGCCGTAAAACAGGCAGTCCAGGGAAGTCAGAGACATTTGGTATTCATCCGGCCCGTCTGCTGGGCAGCTGAATACCAGAGCCAAAAGGTTGCCATGCCTCTTAACCATCACTCTCTCCTGCAGGGAAAACCATTTGCTTGAACATTTGGTTCCTTTCTCATTGAGATGTTCTTTATTTACTCTGGAAAACAAAGGTTTGTTCTAGCTGTGGTCGTGTATTCGTTCATTATCAACGTCTCCCGCTTAACAAATGGGATTACAGTTTTTCTCAGTAGCTTTGGTGCATTTCTTACAACAGTATTACAGTTTGCACCACTGCTAAGATGTTTCTCAAAACAATGCAAACTGCAAAACATGGTAGGTAACCTGCAAAAGCAAGTCACTTTCTCAAAATGGATAATTTGTTCTTCAAAATCAAATATTTATGTCAATGAAAAGGGTCAGTGTTGTCAAAATGACAAGTTCTGACACCAGCATCTTAAAACAAGTCAAAGGGTTTGGTCATGTTGTCATTGTGACAGATTACTCTGGAAGTGCTTCCCAATGTAAAGTCAAGACAGCATTATATACCATGCATGGCATTTAGAAAACTAGAAGTAAATAAAAAGCAAGACACTGAACATACACTTTAAACTGTATATTTACAACTTTTCACAGCATTGTGCAACTGGAAGAAAAACATTTACAAAAAAATAAATAAACAAACACTCTTTGGCTCAGTAAACCACACTGCAGTAGTTTTAAAACTGTAAAACAGACGGTGCTGCAGATCGATCATGGTCATCTAGACGCTCCCGTCTGGCTGTCATATACCTTTCACCTCCAGGAAGAGAAAAACTCCTATACCGGATTTAGGAATGGAGAGTAGGAAGGAAGATACTCCACAAGCATCCTGTCATGTGCTGCAAACCACTGGCCGACCACAGCAGAGTGGTGGAAGCTTACATGATCCCAAACTACTACATTCTTTATCAGACTTTCACCAGACTCATCCCTTTCATTCTCAGGCATTATGATTTAATAGTTCACACACCCCTTTTCATCAGTGTAAGATAAGGTTCACCTGAGAAAAGTTATTTATGGAAACACAATAAGAATATTTAGAAAAAGGATGTACAAAATGTTTGACAACATGTTCAACAATTATGTGCAATGACACAAGCAATGAAATGAAGATTATTAGTTGTATGAACAAGGACTATTCGGCCTGTACAAGTATAGTTCACTTTGACAGACATGGTAAAAACAAGTCAAAAGTGATCATTTTGCAGATATTTGTACTTACTCAATTGCTTCATGTCTAAGAACAGTTACCATTGGATGAAATGAACATAAAACTGCCACTAGGCTGTGCTCAAATGACTACATGTAGTGGAGGTTGCACTAACTGTTGTGCAAAGTTTAATTCTGTTGTGAGAAATGCACCAAAGCAACTGAGAAAAACTGTAAATTCAGCAGGACAATAAAATGTTCACTTTAATACGTAATATGATTTTCTGCTGTGGTGTGTGTGTGTGTGTGTGTGTGCGCGCGCGTGTGTGTGTGTGTGTGTGTGTGTGTGTGTGTGTGGATGCAGATGGGACATCTTCTATGTCAGAGCTGCTGTGAATACCCCAGAAGATGACCTTGGTGAGCAGGTATGCTCTGGGACCCTGAGGGTAGAGGGGGAGGTCGTTAGAAGTGTGCGTATGAAAGAACGGAGTCTGTTGTCTGGTAAACATCAGCATTTCACATCAGCAGCTTAAATTAACCTAATCTACCCAGTAGCTCAGAGCTGTTGATGGTCCAGGTCAGGGGTCTGCAACCTGCGGCTCTGGGGCCACATGTGTCTCTTTGGCCCCTCTGAAGTTGCTCCTTGTAATCCTGACCTAAAACTACATTAACCTGAGTAGTGTTTATATTTAAATTCTCAATAGATCAGGGTAGTTCTTGTGCAAATGGCTGTAACATGCATGGACTATGCTCCTCCTAATTACCCTTATAATACAGTAGCTGCAACTTGTTTTCCATCTCTTCAGCACCAGAATGATGTAAAGAAGTCTTGAGTTTTTACTTTAAAAGTGTTTTACTCAAAGCTAACGGCTTTATTAGCTTGCTCTATTTTACACAGCCTTCTGACAGACTGAGATTTCTCTCAAAAACCATCAGGAAACTAAAAAAATCTACATATTTGCTGTAAAAGAGGGTGTTTTCACAGCTTTTGATAAATAAAAACAAAGTCAAATAACGTAATTGTTTTGTGTTTTCTGAATGGGTGCAGTTGAAGGATTTGTTTGTTACGTGTGTTTAAGTCATTTTCTATAAATATGTGGAAAACTCAGACAGCATAAAGGAAAGTGTAATGTTCTTCTATACAACTATGTTCTTTTATTTTTGTAGATAGATAGATTACTGATTTTCTGAGATTTTTTACAAAGTCTCTCTCTCTCTCTCTCTCTCTCTCTCTCTCTTTCTCTCTCTCTCTCTCTCTCTCTCTCTCTCTCTCTCTCTCTCTCTCTCTCTCTCTCTCTCTCTCTCTCTTTCTCTTTGTCCGTTGACTCTGTTGCCAGGTGATCAGGTGACAAATTTAATGAATGACACAACAGGAGGAGTATCTCACTCATCCTGCTGTAGGGAAAATCTGCCCTGACGTCTGATTGGGCTGTCAGACAAGGACAGGATAAAAGAAAACATCTGTTGAATATGTTGCTGTCTTTTTTTCTTTTTGTGGTTGAAGAGAAGACGTGATGCCGCCATGGCGCGTTCATAAGACACACGTTGCGGTAAATTTACACTCATTTGCCTGCATGGTGTGTCTTATAAAAAGGGCTTTAAAGTGAAGTTAGCTAAACAGCCAGTCTGGTTGTAGCCCTCTACAGGGCCTAGTTATGTTTAGGAGTCAGTAGCCAAGGTTCCAACTACAGGAGAACAAGCTGCTCTTATTGTTTAACCACCACAGGATCTGGTCTACACCTGACTAGATCAGAGGCTGCACTCAGGTGCTTCTTCTTTTTTCAAACATCTGGTGTGCACATGTGGGCCGATGCAAAGGGATCACATTCCTGTGGGACAGAGACGAATCAGATAAAGAATCATGGGGCGCTGCATCAAAAGGCTCACATCAGAGAGGACCTGAGATGTTGACTTGTTAGGGCCGTGAACGGCAGCATGGACCTGCAGGGAGTCGGTGCAGCCATACAGATGTAAATGAGAGAGGAGTTTAATATTCAGGTCTTAGGGGCTAAACATTAAAGCCTGTACAGTAGGAGGAGCTGTACTCCTCCATCTCATCTAGGAGTAATACACATGAGATTACAACAGTCACAGTACAGCTACAGGCTATTCAGCTGGATTCCTTCATAAACACGATTCAATCGGCTCTTAAAGAGATGCTCAGTCCCTGCTTTTTGCTTTTATCCGGCTCCAAGTCCCAAATGCAGGGTGCTGCCGTCAACGTCGTTTAAGAACCACATAAGATCATTACGAACAGCTGCTCTGCAACAAGCTCTGGGTGTGTTGCACTGCAAGCTTGCAGACCAGAGGCAGCGGATTTGTTTAAAAAAGCAGCTGGGCTCACACCTAAAGCTGGCCGTGGACAGGTGAGGCTGGCACCCTCGTGTTGACACAGCTGCTGCTGTTGTGGATTTACGCGTGTTGACCTGGAGCAGGCTGTAAACACTCGGTACGACCAGCATGAGAATCCCACTTCAGCTCCTCTGATGAGGCTGAAGTAAGAGATGTGGCTCATGAGAGCTGATCCACCCCCCACCTGAGCAAACTCAACCACAAAACTGTGAAAAAGGTTTATGCAAGGTCAGGTGACCCCCACCAACCCCCTCTCTAATGTAATCTCCTCCTGCGTGCTCTGTATCCATGAAAAACTGATTTATAACACACTTATCAGCACACAGCAGGGTATCAGGGCTCCAACTGACCAATCACATTCTTCTTCTCTGGCCCAGGCTCACCTTTGGAGCAGGCCGGACCCGGCGATCGCTATCCACCTGGAATCCGTCCAGATGAGCTGGGGGGAGTAATAAGGAAAGGAATGTGGTTCTCATGTCCGAGGGGATCATTTCTGTACATTCTTCCCTTCCCTCCGTACACCTGGAGAGATTTCTGTTTGTTTTCTAAAGACTGAGTTTTATTCTGAATGGAATCTGCTTTGTTGTTTTTGTAAAGCGCTCAGGGTGTTTGTTTCATTTAGATTTATGAAAGCAGAAACATAGTTACACACACACACACACACACACACACACACGCCGCCTAATCTGATATTGGCTTTAGTGATTTAGAAAGAAGAAAGCGGTCTTGTTTCTGACACGAGTGTTGCTTAATAAGGTCTGGGACTTGACTCCCTGAGCTTATTTTTATACTGGATCTGTGCAAAGGTTCCCCGTCTCCACTGATTCATCAGGTACCAGCTCCTGAGCCAGCTGCTCCAGCTGTCGGCCATGTTTTAAAGCAATCACAACAATCACAAACCTAAACACTGTTACTATTGTTCATGTTTGGACACATTCTACTTTGGAGTCTTGCTTTCATTTCGATCTGCCTTCTGACAGCTAGACTCAGGTCTTGTGATGCTTTAAATAAAGATGGCAGAACGAAGGCAAAACACACGCTTGTTAAAAACACCTATGTTATTTCTGGTTTTGTCCACCACCTGCTGTATTGGTGCAGCATCTAATACTGTTTTTCCATACAGTTCTATTTCAACGCATGAACGCTCCTAAAAAAGAGACTGTGATGTGCACTCTCTCTATCTGGACCTCAGGGTTCCTGTAGCAGCTCTTCTCTGCTTTTATAGCAGCACCATCTGTCCATGTTGCCGATCAAGTAAAGATGACATTAAACTAGTTTTGTGTGTTTTTTAACTGAATTATAAAAAATATGTATCTGACATGTTTATTTTTGGTAACACTTTAGTTTAGGGAACACAAATTACCCAATAATTAGCTGCCAATTAATAAACATATTAGTGGACTACTAAGTCTTAATTAGTCATTATTATGTACTTATTATTTGCTAATTACTAATTGTCTAATTTTAATATTAACAGGCCATAAATTGAGAGTTTTATCATAATAAGCCATTAATAATGGTTTGTTATTTGACAGTAAATGGTTTGTTGCTGATTAATGCAGATTCTCATTAGCTCTAATCAATGTGTAGCTTATAAAGAAGTAATTCAAGGGGAATAGTTATTATGCATTAATAACCAGAAAACTTATGTTCTGGTATTATGTAAATAAACACCAAACTGCAAGTGTCAATAGAGCCAAAACAACAAATAATTAACCACTTATAAGCAAGAATATGTTTCCCATTCTAAAGTGAGCTTTTATTCATACCTGATGAGTATCTGCGTTAATCAGCAACAAACCATTTACTTTCAAATATCAAACCACTATTAATGGCTTATTATGATAAAACTCTTAATTTATGGCCTGTTAATATTAGAATTAGAGCATTAGTAATTAGCAGTGAATAGGTACTTAATAATGACTAATTAAGACTCAGTAGTTCACTAATATGTATAGTCATTGGCAGCTAATTAATGGTTAATTTGTGTTCCCTAAACTAAAGTGTTACCTTATTGGGCTAAACTGTCACAAAAAAATTTTAATAATAATAATTCATCGAACTTATATAGCGCTTTGTTAGGACACTCAAAGACACTGCATGCACTCTCACATTCACACACTGCTGATGATGGTAAGCTACTGAGTAGCCACAGCCGCCCTGGGGCGGTCTGACAGAAGCGAGGCTGCATTGTTGCGCCATCGGCCCCTCTGACCACCACCAACAGAGGCAATTCGGGTTAAGTGTCTTGCCCAAGGACACAACGACGGTGACAGACCGAGTGGGACGCGAACCCGCGACCTTCCGATTGCGGGGCGTCCACTTAACTCCTATGCCACCGTCGCCCCAAGGTAAATTCTATTGATTCTTGAGCGGTTAAGTAGCCGTCCCACTGAAAACACCCAGTCGTTGGGCGGAGTCTATGGTTGTCTTTCAAACTGTCTCCATGTAATCGAACAGCACAAGGACCAATCAGAGCCATGAATGATGTGACGTATTCAGGACTATGGAAATCAGTCAACAGGGCAGTCCATCATACACCGTTAAAGAAGAAACAAATGCATCCTTTTTCTAAATAAAGGACTTAAGCAGCTCTATCCGCTCTTGTCTCAAAGAAAAGCCCGTCTAAATTGTTCAAAGTTGATTCCAAAGCCGTTTCAAAGAAACCTGAGCCCACGCCATCTTTGTAGTTTTTCTCTGTTGCAGCTCAGGCGCCTGATTTATAAAGCTTTATGTAAAATCTTTACTAAAACCTTAAGCTCAGCAAAAAAAAAAAAAGATGGAACCTACGATGGCTGTAACCATTGATACTATCAATAATAGCGGCACATGCGCAGAGCAATCGCTGTCTTTTCCAGATTTAATGGGAACATTTAATAAAAACATTATTTTAACTATATTCAAAGCAGCAATCCGGAGTTTTCCCCTTTCAGGAATTATGTATGATTTTTCAGAAATCCGTAAAAGTGATTGTCTTATCATGTAGTGTGATATAATGTAAGCAATGTCTTTTTTTTTTTTTTGCTAAGCCCGCCCCCTGCCCCGTAAAATCTGTGCAATAGAAAACTGATCAGCGACCAGAACTAACCAATAGCATTAGGCTACAGCTTACGTGCTTCAAATTTAAGGAAGTACCTCGGCTGATGCAGTGTTGATGAACTTTTCACGGACAAATAAGTCTTTAAAATATAAATATATGAAAACCCAACATGACATGAGAATAATAATTGTAAAACAACGTGTTTTAGCTCTGTTTGTCAGCTACAGAAGCACATTCATAAACAAGTAACGTGCAGTCGCCATCTTAAATTACCGAGTCAATTGGTGCAATACCCTTGTCAGCCACTAGATGGTGCCATCAGATAAAATCAATACTCCGGAGAGCTACTTTAAGATCAACTTTTAATTTAATCCTTCTTTTAAATATACTAGGTGACTGGTTTCCTTGCTTAAATTGTTCCATAATGTTACTCCTTGGACACTGATACTGAACTCCTTGACTCTGATTCTACATTTGCTGTTTTTAATACATCTGTTCCTTTTAGATCATAGCTGCTTTCTCTTCTTACGATCAATGACTGAACATTTATGGGTAAGATATTTTTACAAGCTTTTTACATAGTTAGCAAAACTTTAAACTCCACCAAACCGTTACATTTAAGCACTTTATGTTGTATAAATAATGGATTAGAGTGATCATTGTACCAGTTACTGTTGATGAGTCGTAATGCTCCTTTTGAAGACATCTTAAAAACATTATATTTTAATTACAGATGTCATTTTTATTCTCAGTTCAGAGATTGGGGGGGGGGGGTGATTGTAGGTTATGCGTGTTTGCACGAGTGTCTATAAGTGTGAAAATGTGTCCTAAATCAAACATTTTACCATCTCATCTCCAAAATGTGCTTACGCCAGATCCAAAGTTTGCTTAAAGTTGCACACATTAATGCATCAAATTTTTCTTTATAAATCACAAAGTTTGTGTGGAAAGTAATTTATGCAGTTTTCAGATCGTTCTTTGTACGTAAACAAGCTTTAAGTGTGTGAATGGATGAATGATACTGTAGAGTAAAGCGCTTTGGAGTCCTCTACTCTGAAAGGTGCTATACAAGTGCGGGTCATTAATGAGGACCCTGGTGCTAAAGCCTAATTTATACTTCTCCGTCAGCTCCTCGAGGCAGAGACACGCATTGATGGAAGCGTTTTGCTTTCGGACTTCTCCGTCACCTGGAGAGTGCTGCAAAGCAGTTCCCCGCCAGGACAGCAGAGGGCGTAGCGCTTTTCTGGGGTATCCTGTCATGTATCCGGTCCACAATAGTGCATTTACAGTTCATATTTGCAGTTGATATTGTGCTTTTTTACTTTTTAACACGGACAAACTTGTCCCTCATTCTCCTCCACCTCTTCATGCGCTCGCCACCTCTAAACCCACGTTTCCCGTCATTTCCGTCCACGAATAAAACGCTTGCTGCGTATCTTTATACTCCTCCAGTCACGGGTGAATAAACGTTCATATTTTCAGTTTTTTTGCGAGGTATTCTTCAATCTGCTCCGTGTTTGCCGCTAGATATCTTCGGTTCCCTTTTAATTTTTTGAGGCAGCAATGGCGATGCTGGTGACGAATCAGCAGCGTTCTGACCAATCACAAGCTTGCGCTCTCCGTCTCGTTGGACAGATGTTTAGAAAAGAGAGCTCGACTCCGTCCGTCCTTGCAGGCCTGCTGCAGAGCTTTTGAAATGACGGATCACGGCGGTGCGTGCGTCTGTACTGACAAAAACGGAAAAGTATAAATTAGGCTTTAGTCTGCCCAGTAAACATAGAGCGCTGTGATTGGCCAGACACAAAACTCTTCAGGCCAATGGTAGACCTGCTGAGGCTAGCATAACTAGACCGACCTGCAGAACAAACTGCTACGGTGGGTCTAGATTTCTAGGCTAGTGGTACTTTAGGACCTGCTGTGTTGGTTCTGTTGAAATCCTGGTTTGTTTGTGCAGATGTGAACACATTAGTGGCTCTGGGGAGTGGAGTGGACCAAAACAGCCACACCAACAAGCCTTTGGGGGTTTCTGTACACTTTCAAATGACTTTCATCTGTAGAGAATGAACCAACCTAAATCCAACACCATGTCTACCATGCAAGTCTCTGAGCAGGTTTGCTTTGCACTCTGGTTATAAAAATGTGAGTCACTACCAGCTAACCAAAATGAGCCAAGCGCTGAAACCAAACAACAAGAATAAGTTACAAGTGAAACGCACATTCAGACCAGAGGAAATGAACAACAATCACGTTCAGCCTCCTAAAAATGTGACCTCAAGATCAGAGACTCTGGTTTTGAGGGCCAATAATGATTCTCATGCAGATCTGTCCTGCCAAAACAGTTTGTTCAGTTCTGATTTATCTCACCGGAGCAGGGGAAAAACGGAGATGTGGCACCAGATTCAACATTTTTAAGAATAATTCATCCTGATGAAGATGCAGATAAATGAACAGATGTTCACATTTAACACTTCAAACAGGAGAAACCCGTCCTCTCACAACTCCTGGGAAAGAGAGGTGTTTTCCCAGATGCACCATCAAAGTTGAGGGAGCAGTAAATAACCCTGAAGGCGCCACTGACTGACCCACAGAACACCTTATGGATGAGCTTTCTTCACATCCTGACAGGCCTTGTTGTGCAGGAATCTGTTAATAACAGAGCTTAGCACCGCTGCATGAGAACAAGCAGTGCTTTAAGGCGGCAGCAGCAGTAGCAGGATGTTTCTGTTTGGCTCCATAACAATGCAGCAAAAAGGGGGAGAAGTTGTTTCCCATGAAGCCTGACAGATGTTTCCTCCTTCAGGGCTCCTGTTTAAAAGAACATGCAGCAGGATGGTGGCTGCATGTGTTCAGCCTGGAGCCCAAGCTTGCGAGGCTGCTGCAGCTCTCCTGCATCTCTGCATGGCTTCTGCACCGGCTCACGGCCATCCACACTGGACCCATCAACAGGAGCAGTAATACAGGTGTGTCACTGGCTGGGGAACAGCGCGTCGTCTCCTGTGTGTGTGTGCGTGTGTGTGCGTGCGTGCGTGCGTGTGTGTGTGTGTGTGTCAGGATGAGACATGTTGGAGCTGAACCCCGTCTTACCAGAGAGCATGACCGACGCCTTCGAAGGTCTCCATGGTCCTCTTCAGCTGGAAAAAACCTCCCAACGCGAAAAATAAATAATAACATCAAATCCCTTCGAGAAGAAAGCTCCGGTTATCAAAATGTGCGTAAATTGGTCGCGCGCGCGGAAAACAGCCCCCCGTTCATCATCATGGTGGCTCAGTAATTATAATTCACCAACAGCCTCCAGACCTCCGCTGCGTCGGAGCGCTGCGCATCTCCGAATCAGACCCGCTATTCTCCGTCACACAGCCTGCTGCTGAGGCCCCGCCCAGATCACACACACACACACACACACACACAAATAAGTGCAATTTCAAGAGAAACGGGGAAAAAATAGAGGTGTGTATGTTTAGATAGATAGATAGATAGATAGATAGATAGATAGATAGATAGATAGATAGATAGATAGATAGATAGATAGATAGATAGATAGATAGATAGATAGATAGATAGATAGATAGAACATTTTGTTTATTTTTTAATGGTTTGAAGGTTACAATAATAGATTACTGCTCATGTGTGTTTAATTACACTTTATCACCTTTCTTCTTTTCTCTGTTTGTGCTGCTGTGACGAGTTAATTTCCCCACTGTGGGATTAATAAAGTCTATTCTCTCTCTCTCTCTCTCATATATATATATATATATATATATATATATATATACATATATATATATATATATACATATATATATATATATATACATATATATATATATATATATATATATATCTTCTATATTTTAATTGAGTAGAAAAGAGCTATATGTAATATCATAATTTAGTCAACCATAAACATGTCCAGTCAGTGTGATATTAAACAATGGAAATTTATTAAAGACATTTTTATTTATTTTTGGTTACTTACTTAATTACTTGAATTTGTGAAAAAGATCATTGTTTTTTCAACAACTCGTTTCTGGATGTCTGTAAACATGTTTGTTGTAATGTCACCAATCAGCCACACGAGGGCGACAGCTAACTGAAGTCAAAGATCAAAAAGACTCAAACTTGTTATCACACTAACAAATTAGCTTCTAAATTTACCACTTTGTAAAAATGAAAAAATAATATTATTTTCCATCATTGGTTTATGATAAATAAATCCAATAACCAGCCGATGTATAATAATGTAAATTTTCTGTTTGTTTTTAGTTTTGTTTCTATGTTGAATGTCCTTGAGTCTCATGAAAGTTAAAGTCTCAAGTCATCATCACACACTGGTGAAATTACATCTCCGCATTTGACCCATCCCGTGGCGGGGAGCGGTGAGCTGCAGCTGTGGCCGCGCTCAGGAAAGGTGCCATTAATAAAACCCAAGTAAAAAATGTGCAACTTCAGATTTGTGCAACAAGTCACAAACAGATTTAACATTTGCTAAAGATAAACGCCAAATAAAGAAAAACGAGATCAATTTGTCAGCAAGGATTTGGTTTTGGAAAATTATGAACATGAATGTTTCAACATTCTGACAGGAATCAATTAAATAAATATGTCAAAAAATGTATTTATCATTTTTTGTCACTTCGTTTGTGATCAGACAGACAAATCTATATCAATATATCTATATATAGTTAGATATATCTATATATAGATATCACAAACTAAGTGACCAAATGAATATTGATTTTTTTTTTAGCTCATCAGTCCAGAAGGATGTCATCTCCAGTAGCCAATGGGCAAAGAAGATAGTAATTATAAATAAATTGCGTAGAAATAAAACTTTTCTTAACATTTTAATAAATAAATACATAACTTTACCCCCAAATATTATTGACTAGTTAAAAAGTAAATTGACAAAAACCCTGTTCAGTTGTTTAGAAACTCTACAAAAAATCTGTCAGACTGACCCAGACTAAGTTAGCAACAGAACGTATAACAAAAAGTCCAACCTTTATGGAAAGAAAACAGAAAATTTAAGTCAAATCATCAAAAATGTTTTAATTTCATAGACTGACAGAATTTTAAAGAATAAAATTTAGTCAGCTGAATGCAAGACAACAAATACAAATAATTTGCTGAAAATTCAGAAAGGTTTCACATGGGCAAAAAACCCAAAACATTTCAGAGCACAGGAGCAACCAGAGGCTTGAACCAGAACAAAACTTAAATATGAAATAAGTGCTGGCATAATCAGGAACAGACATGGGAGATGTTAAACCTCTGTAGATTAGTCTCTCTCTCTCTCTCTCTCACACACACACACACACACACACACACACACACACACACCAAATCAGATCTGTTCTCAGAGAGCAGTCTAGCAGTAACTAACACAAGCTCTCAGCTACGCTCATTGTTTTTGAGTTTGGCCTCCAAATGACTAAATAAGTCAAAATCAGGTCAAATGTGTCTTTAAATGTGTAGAAGTATCAGAGTGAAGAGGTAGGCTTGTGTTTTGTTTAGGAGAACCCTATTATCAACAATGTCTGGTGGACGTTTTAGTAACTAACTGACATGTTAGTGCTTAATCTGAAAAGCAGAAAGAAACTGAGCAGGTTAGGGAGGTTTTTTAGATGACTGATTAAATCGTTACTAAATGGAGAAAGAAAAACAAATATTGCATGTTACAAAAAAGCAGACGTCAGTTAGAAAAAGCCAAAATGAAAAGGCCAGGATGAAACCGTGTGTGTGTTTTGAGAGGTAGCGTTTTGGCCCTGACGGTGTGTGTTGAGGTCTGGGAGCCTTTCCCAGCAGGCAGTGGGCCAGGTAAAAGAACAGACCAGTAAACCCAGTAAGACATTCTAGTGGACCCTGACAGGAATGCAGAGGTGAAGCCTCACTAACGCTGTAGACGGTAAAAGCAGAGCTGATGGATGCTGCATCACCAGACCCACCAGATGAACTCAGATCCTAGCCCGTTTAATAAAACATGATAAACAAGCCGAAGCTGAATAAACTCTTCCAGCTGCTGGAATTCCTTTGGTGATTCTGCAGATAAATAACTCCTACGGTCACGGGCCACAGGTCCAGTCTGTTGGCTGGAATATTAACATGATGGCCATGACAGTCTAAAGTCTCCGCAGCGCTCTGCAGTTGCTGCAGATGGGCTCGGTCTTCTTCACCAGGAACTCACACGTGGCGGCCCGCTCCAGAACCACCAGAGATTTGGGAAACATCAGCTCCTTCAGCGGTAATCCGTGGCAGACTATGTACCTCTCCAGGGTCAGCAGCAGACTCACCACCTCATTGGCGGTGCTCAAGCGCCCTGGGAAGCTGTCATAGATGGGGTGGGTGGGTAGCAGCGGCTGCTTCTGGACCGTGATGTAATAACAGAAACTCGGGTCGATCAGCACCACGGTGTCGGCCATGTTGGACTGCTTGGAGCACTGGGTGAGCTGCAGCTGGGGCCCCTCCACCATTATAGCGTACCATAGGATGGGCAGCACGGAGGTGCGTAACGAGTGGAGCAGCTGCATCAGCTTGTTCTCCTGGTCCACCCCCCCCTCCGCTGGGTTATCAGCCAGACTGTAGATCTGGGTGATCTGCAGGGAAAACAAGGACCGTCAATTATTATTGTTTGTTTGGAAAATGAAAAGAAATATAGTCACACATCATCTCTACATTTACCATCGGTAACTCTTCTTCCTCTTCCTCCACCTGGTTTGGAGCGTCTGTGGTGGTGTCCCATCGGAGCTGCATTCATAAAAGTCAAATCGTCATTTTTACAGACTTAAATATGGACGAGATGATTGTTTAATAAAATAAAAGTAAAACACGTCAGCCGCCATTTTTCCTGTTAGTTTTACACTAAAATCTCATCTAACGTCCCGCCCCGTTAGTGGTTATTAAAGAGTCTCAGATGCTGGCAGGTAACGGCTCCGTATCCGTGAGGCTGAGCTACAGCGTTAGCCGTTTAGCTAGGGCAGCCATCTTTCATTTAAAACAGTTAATCCTCCTCCTTCTAGATTCCAGATGTTTGAGATGTTTGTTTGCTGGAAAATCTGACTATCTAGATCTAGTTGCTAGTATCTAGATCTAGTTGCTAGTATCTAGATCTAGTTGCTAGTATCTAGATCTAGTTGCTAGTATCTAGATCTAGTTGCTAGTATCTAGATCTAGTTGCTAGTATCTAGATGTAGTTGCTAGTATTGTTATTTTTTGTGGGTTTTTTAGTGATCAAAGATTACAATACTAGATTACTGCCTATGTGTATATACACGTATCCTTGTTTTTATTTATCTTCTAATTATCCTTTTGAGTGATGGTGCTGCTGTGACAAGTGAATTTCTCCACTGTGGGATCAATAAAGTCTATTCTATTCTAGTAACTAGATCTAGATAGTAGAATCTAGATCTAGATAGTAGAATCTCGGTCTCCCCTTTTGTCCTGTCATTAAAACGGCTGCACCAGACAACATCTGACCCATCTGTGTCTGACGCAGGAGGAGGTGAACCTACTGGCTGAGAGTAGTTATGGTTGCTGATGTGGGGGTGTCGGTCCAGCAGCCCGTTCCCCACTCCGAACTCTGAGTGATTCAGCTGCAGGAATAACAGACACACGGCGTTCTGATCAGCTCAGTTACATTTTAGAAATGCGTGAGTAGAACTCGGTTCTCCCACCTGCATAGGTGATTGGTAGTTTTTGGCGTTCCCATCAGAAGAGAATTTGGTCCCCCTCCCAGGATCTGAGCTCCAGGGCATCTACGAGGGAAATACAGATCCAAGTCGGATTATCAGAGCCGACAGCTTCTAACCAAAAACAAGAGACGCTGTCCTTTGGACACCCACTTGTTGTGATCGACTGTCATCATCTTCATTGTCGGAGAAATCCAGAGCGGACGACGGCCCCCTGCTTCTCTTTGAGCCAGCCTTGCGGCTGTAAGTGTAGTGAGGTCTGGGCCTGCCTGGCATCTGCTGCCCGTCTGGAACAAACTCACTCATTCCCATCTGGAAGGGCAGCAAATGCCTCTGGGAAAAAAACAGCACAGGAATGTTTTACGCCCAAACGCTGATCCACAATAAATAAATAATCAGAATATTAAGGTAGCAGCGTCCCACCATGGCCTGTCTCTGACACTGCCGTAAACGACACTTCTGCCTCTTTTTGTTGCTGCCTCCAAATTTGGGTTTGTCCACACAGAAATCACACGTGCCGCAGTCTCTCCTGCACAGACAGGCCTTGCATTCTCCACAGGAACGCCGCTTGCGCTTCTTATGCCACTGGGAGCAGGAGCGATGGGGCAGAGACAAAAAGACTGGGTTTAAATAGCGAAGACAAACTAGATCTGATCTCGTCAGAGGAACCAGGTTCTGGACAAACATGTCTGCCTAAGGCCGTCCCAGCTCAGACGTGACAGGAGTAGTCCTCCTCCTGATACAGGAGTCTGCCAGGGCTCCCAGCACACAGGTTGTACGTTTCCTGCTCCAGCACACCAGGGCCCTCATTTATCAAACGTTGGTAGAAACGTTCCTATATTCCCTCCTACGGATTCAATTTAGAATGTGTGTACGAACAGTCAATGTCCTGATTTATGAAACATGCGGTGGCCTCTCGTACGCATGTTCCTCCGCAATCGTCTGATGATAAATCCCACCTTTGCGGACCCAAGTGCGCATGTCCGTTTACCGTCATTTACATACAGAAACGCCTTCCATTAACCATATTTGGTCACAATACGTCCTCAGGTCGGGAGGGGATTCCCTGGGTTCTTCCCGGACAAAAAAGAAAAACTTTATTGACAGTGAGATGGAAGCACTGGACACTTGACAACACGTGTATGATCGGGGAGCAGAGGAGGTTCTGGAGGTTGTTTTATTTGTAAAATAGAATCTGGACTGGAATCGGATCAGTGTGCTGTGCTCACGGAAGAGCCGTTCCCTCCGGAGTGCACTCTGCTCTGCTAAATCCTCCAATAATAATAAGAATAAGAAGAAGAAACAATCTTTATATAGCGCATCTCAAGCAAAATCATGATGCGCTTCACAAGGACAAAGTAATTAAATTCAATTAAAACATAAAAATAAATTCAAAATGATTTAAAACATAACAATGGGAAGAGTAAACATTGTGATTACAAAATAACACGAAATCAGCTGTTCTACAGTCAGTTTCCCGTGGGTCACGGGTGTTTTAGCACCAATAATGTGACACAGCTGTTTATCAACCGAAATATTTATTTATTGGGTAAAATAATTAGTGGATGAGGATCACGCGTGGATCACTGAGACCTTCAGAATTGCTGTTCCCTCGTTCTTCCACTAGATGCTGTTCCTACGCATGGTCAGAGCTGTTCGTATATTTAGGAACGTTTTCACGCACAAGTACAAATTGGCAAATACCACACAATGCGCAAAATCGTTCCCACGCACGAAATACGTAAGTACGGTTGTTAAATGAGGCTCCTGGATTCAATCGTTTTATCACCTCCTTGTGATGCTGAGTTCTGCAGCAGCCTTTTAATTACTGACTGGTTAAAGCAGGCGGTCTGGAGCAGCAGCATGGAGGCCCTGGAGACGCAGGGTCAGCCTCTGATATAGCTCAGGCGTGTTTTCTAACCATTTACCTTTCCTCCTAACTGACGTGAGTCACTAGTGAAACGTTTCAGCCCTACATGTTTATAAGAGATCAAAGCTCACATCATCGTCGTCATCGGTCGACATTTCCTCCTCGTCCAGATCCATGCCTGCTGTAAAGTTTTCTGTGTCGCTGCTTCTGAGGCTCTGGTGCTGCAGGAGGAACCAAAGTCTACATGTAAGATTTTACTTCTAAAGAAACAAACACAACGTGTGAAAACACATCAAAGTGTTACCTGTGAGTCTGTGGCTTCATTCTGTAAAATTAACAGCAGAAGTTAGAAACGTCAGGAGGTAATATACCTGAAACACGTCACGTTTACGGGTTCTGTTACCTGAAAGTTTGAGTCCTCATCATCATCAAACATTTCAGAACCGTCGGCGTAGATCATCCCACTGGAGAAGCTGCTGCTGGCCGGGTTCTGACGGAACAAACCAGAGCCTCTGATGTGAGGAACGGTAGAAACAACAGCGTGAAGCAGCGAGGGCACGGGCTCACCTTGCGGATGGGACAGATGCACCTGCGTTTCCGACACAAGCGTTTCTTGGCTTCGGGGCTCTGGAGTCCGTGTTTGCAGTTGGCACACTGCCCACAGTTGACCGAGTTGTGACACCCCACACACTGACCACATGGGATCCACTAGCAGACAAACAGCCACACACGTGTTATCCTTTGGGATATTTACTCAGTAAAAACTGTTAGCATGCACTCCTGCTGAGCAGGTTTACCTTTCTGAAACGGATCAGTGGATGCACTTTAGACTTTGATGATTCTGTTGTATAAATAAAACAGAAAAAAAGTTTCCAAGTGTTTTATTTATTTATTTTTAGGTCATGTGTGGTTTAGTGTCAGAGGTCTGCCCACCCGTACCCCAGCAGGACGCACAGCAGGGCCTCTTCCTCTGCTTGTCGTACCAGGTACCCGTGAAGGAAACGCCACATTTTGCACAAACCCTGCAGACAAACAAGATACCTGGTGATGTTCTACGTTAGACGGAAGATTAAATATAAAAACAGGTGAACGCAGGTAACGACAGACTCACAGAATACTGTCCTCTGTCCCAAATTCTCCCTTTACTGATGGCAGGGGGAGCAGCCGGGATGAAGAGGGAGGAGGAAGCTTGATTTTCTCCTCCACCGGCTGATAGTCATAGCTGGGTTTAGGCGTTCCTGATGAGCTGTTGAAGGAGCCGCTGGTCTGGATCTGCGGTTGTTTGATGTTTGGGGTGAGTCTGTGGTAGGAGTCCGGAGTATCCGCTCCCTCTCCTCTCTCCATCCAGCTGGACTCCGACGAGGAACGCTCCCGAACCTTTTTCTACAACATCAGTGTTAAAATGTGACTGAAGGAGAAACGTTGAGTGTTTTCAGGTGAAACTGATTAAAGAAGCACCTTGGCTCTTTGTCGAACTTTGAAAGGCGTGGCGTTGCCCTCATGAAACATCCCTGTTTTGAAATCAAAGTTTGACAACAAGTCCAGGTTTCCCTGGAACACCGTGGCCAGTTCCACTCGGCTTCTCACCCGGTGACCCAGCGGACTGGAAGGAGAACAGTCACAAACTCTAACAACTACATTTGCAACCATTTTCATTCAAGCAGAATTTAATGCTAACAATTCATTTTCTCAATCAATAATAAAACAAAAATCACGTTTCAGCAGCCACTAAGCATCTTAAACTGCATGTATTCATCTGCCAGCTGAAACAAACAGATAAACATTGTTGGTACCTCATGTAATAAATATCCTTCTGACCAACACTTGAGCCCGAGCGTCGGACAACCTCTTTCCGTTTCCAACCTTCTCCGAGTGACGGGCAGTCCATCCACCCCTCATCAGGGTGGGCTCGCTTACGCCGATACCCTTGGATGCTAAAATTAAAAAGAGGAGGAGGAATAAGCATCTTCCAGTCACCCCAAGATTTAGTCAGATTAGATGTGCTTCATCTGATCCAGGATTAATCATGCACCTGGAACATGAACAGTCCTGTTCCAGTCTGAAGTTTACATTTGTAGAATTAATTATTATAAGTTACGGATTCGCACAGAAACAGTGTGTTGTGGATAAACCACCATGGAAGAGAAAAATAAAGAAATCAACCTACAAACGAATCTTTGAGGAGGCTCTCTCACTGCCCGCCACACTCTCAGTTTCTCCTGCCAGGCTTTCTTCATCTGGGTCCTGAAGGTCAGCACTAACAGCATCATCATCTTCTTCCAGGGGCTCGAACCAGTCTACTGGTGGTTCACCAGCAGCAGCCTTAACCCCGTCTTTGTCATCTTCAAGGGTGTCCTCCAGCAGGACGGGGGTGGAGCTGGGTATCTCCTTCAGATCTTCTGATGGTGCTGGTTCCTTCTCAGGAATCTCCTCGGTGTTGTTTTGTCCCACATCTCCTCTCACCGGCTCGCTGCCAAGGAGCTGCGGCTTCTCAACCCCTTCCTCGCTCATGTGTGCACCAGTCTAGTAAACAAGCCGTCCGAAGTGTCGTTTTTCCCTGAAGAGACGCGGTTCTACAGACGAGCCCGCATCCCGTTCACAGCGTGGTGCCTTCACGGTCCACGTCGGTGGAGCCGTTTGTTCCCGGCCTCTCGGAGGGCGTTTCAATCGTCAGCTCTTCAGTTTCCTGTGATAAACCCTTTAAAATAACAGTTGTTTACCAACAACGATTAAACACATCAAACCCCTTTCAGCGTACACCCTGTCTGGCCAGTTAGCTTAGGTTACAGTAAAGTTACACGGCTAGCCAGCATAGGAATGTAGCCACCATTGTTAGCCACCTAACAAAAACGTTAGCGGAATCGGAGCCCCTTTAAGCTCCAACTACTGATCTAACTCGTGGTCACTGATCATTATTAGGTTAAGAACCAAAAATTAACGACCCACAACACCGAATAAAAGAAAAACACTTGTCCACAGCACAAATGACGTTAGCAACCATTAGCATATTTTTGTGGTGGGTTTCAGTGCCGATACATTAAATTTCACACAGTTGAGAGTTATTTGTTGACTCTACCTTTCAAACACATTTGGCTAAGTGGCTGTGAAGAAAAAACCTGCTGTCTCTCTCTGAAGTATCTACAGCAGACCTCCTTCACTTTCCGAGGCAGAGCTATGCTAAAGCTAAACAGGCATCTACCACTAGCAGCGGAAACGTTTGAGGACAAAGAGTGGTGGACAGTCAAGATAAATACAACCAGCTCATGTCCCTTTTGTCTGCAATGACTTGGTCTTGCTCTGCAGGGCCTCTCTCTCTCTCTCTCTCTCTCTCTCTCTCTCTCTCTCTCTCTCTCTCTCTCTCTCTCTCTCTATATATATATATATATATATATATATATATATATATATATATATATATATATATATATATGCTTGCCAGATTATAAATGACTACAAACGTCAGGCTTTGATTTACTTTATGTTTATTAGAAACATTTGTAAATGTATGTTATAGGTGTGTACGCTAACAGGGAGTTTAATCCGGGATCAAACAGTCGTTTCGCTTAATATTTCGTTTTTAAAAATACAGTAAAGAGAATAAAGCGTCGGACGGAGGAAATGAGGGGGTTTATCTTGTTTTGACTCCGTTCTCTTTGGTAATACTCGTTCTCATTGGTGCGTTCACGGGCTGTCAAAAACAGAGTTAAAGCCTTGTGGTTAACTCCATAGACTATGGTTAACTCAGGCGAAATTGGAAAAAAAAATCTGTTTTACTTCCCTATTATTTTAGAGGCTGCATACAAAACCTCTAAAATAATGGGGAAGCTTAACTGACACAACCAGGCGGCAGACATAAAGCTAAACTTGACAGTACTCATTAGCTTTTCCTGTAGATTCCTACAAAATAAAACATACCACTTAAAAATTACTACGGGCTTAAAATTGGTGTTAATAGCTTACAAATAACAGGAAAGCCAGAACGTCTTCACTTATACAAACTCCCAAACCTCCTAAATCCTCTGGAAGCAGAAAAGTGCTGATAAGTGTTCCCTTTATCTTTTATAAACGATGACATGTTGGATTCTGTTGTTTTTGTATGTTTGGACCACACCCTGGTGAAGATGTATTTTAATATTACCTGATACATAAACCCCCAACATTGAAAGAAGATGAACTTCCCTTTTCAAATCACTAAATATGAACGAAAATCTTAAACATGTATTGCTCATTTAAAATGTGGATTTGGGGAATTCTGTTCTGTGGAAAAGTACTCATTATTTTGTTCAGTATTTTTGCTGACACCTGTGGTTTTTGCTCCTGCAGATGAGACCAACATCCTGGAATCAGCCCAGTTTGGCCGGTGCCAGTACACCTGGACCTAAATGATTAGATTATGCTCTCCACCCCCAAGACTCCTAGAAGAGTTTTGTTTGAGTTAGAGCAGACTCAGAGCAATACTCTAACCCTGTTCTCCTGGTGCACGAGTTAGTGAGCATTGTCTCCGTAGCTTGTAAATGTTACACACAGACATCATCTGTTGAAGGTGTTTATTTAGAATACCTGATCCAAAAATCAGCAGTTTTCTAGTCAGAAAAGGTTAATCTACCATGATGAGGAAAATATATATTATTATCCACACATTTTTAAATGATCAAAGTAGCAGTTATCAATCTAGAAGTTTTAATCTTCGTGATTAAAATATCATGTTATGTACATGGATCTGTGGATCCAAACGCAGCAAAGGACGAGGCTGACTACCGGTCCTTGTTGCTACGGAGATCTGTGGTCACGGGGTCGTGCTGGATGGTTTGGTGCAGCATCAGAGCGAGCAGACCGGCTCTGTTGGTCATGGCGGTCCTGACGTTACGCTCCTGTTCAAACAGCTCATCCAGCTTGTACCACTGTGCAAAAACACGATACAAACCAATGGTTTATTATTCTTCATTAGAGATTACATATTTATAAACAAAATGCCACATTTAGGTAAACCAAGTTCCCATGGCAACCAGGTGACTTAGGTCTAATGGTTTACTAAATGTTTTATGTTATTTATTAGAGATAAAAACATTAAACGATTCTAGCGCAGAAACACACTGAATGAACATTTACTGGTAGGTTTATTATTTTATTTATAACTTGAGTTATTATTATTATTATTATTATTATTAACATCCCAATAACAACGGTAGGATGGACGGAGAACTGACTGTCACCCTGTGGTTTGTTTTTTTAAGTTTTCGTTTCCTCTGAACCAAAGGAAGCTGTGATCCCGTTCTCCTCACCACTCTGACTCGCTCCAGGTCCACCTCAGCTCTCCGAAGCTTTTCCCAGTTGTAATGTTTGTTGCACTTCCTTTTAGACACCCGACAATAATCTCCGGTCAGCTCAAACACATTCTTCACCAGAGGACATCCACACACCTCGTCTACTGGGACCTGAACGCCAAACAGTTAAAGATGAAACCCAACTTTATATAGTTCTGTATGATGGACACTTTGCCGCTTTAACCACCAACCTTTGGGTCTCTAGAATGTTCTGGACACAGGACCTGAAGCCTCTTGCAGTACGTTTTGCTCTGAGGGTTGTACACATCACAGAAGAGTCTTGTGGCACTTTAAGGGAGATAAAATGTTTATTTAGGATGTACATTCCTACATTCAATTCATGCTTTAGAACATAAATGTTTCTCTTACCCCTCTATTCTTGTAGGATACATGGAACCAAAGGATGTCTGGCTCTCATACTGTTAGATGAGATAGAAGAAGTTTTGTATGTTAGGAATGTAATTTTCATGTAGAAGAACACACGTTGCAGAAGTGTTTACCTTAGCGTAGCATCTTTCCATGTGTCTCAGTGCCACTTTAGGATTGATAGGATGACCACAGGACACACAGAAAATCTGTAGATCGGTGTCCTCGCTGTCACCTTCATTCACCTGCAACTCAAAAATCTCTGTTACTGTTCTGCTTCTCTAACAGTGACGTTATCGCATAAAAAAGTGGTTTAAAAATGCAGCGCTGCACCTCCTCATCCTGCTGAACTGCCTGCTGTTTGGCTTTGGCGATGATGCCCTCCAGTTCGTGGAAGCGGCGCTCCATCTCAGTGAGGCGGAGTCGGGCATTCTGCTGCTCCCGGCGGATGCGCTCCAGCTGCTTCTTCCCGTGCTCCTCGGCGATGCACGGACTCTGTTGCCACTGCTGGATACGCTGAGGAAGGATCTCGTAGATGCGGCTGTGGGTCAAAAGACACGAAGATGACATCACTAAAAGAGACCGGATGGAGAAAACTATTTTTGATCACACGTTATCCCATTTAAGAAAGTTTCACTTTACATCAGAAAGATCCCAATTCCACCCATCCAGCTGTCATATTCACCCGTCTTCCTTCAGGCAGCTAGCTGAGCAGCCCCAAAGCCTAGACACGGCCTGTGGTGCTCTGGCCCCTGACCTTTACTACAACATGAGTTTAGATGTTTACTAATGACTATTTTATTTATTCATATTAGGCTGGTCTAAGTAAATCTTTTTGTTCTCCTGTGTCTCTATTATGCTGCTGAATGACAAAATCTGAATCACATTCTGAACAGCAAAGGAACAGAAGAAAATAAATAAAAATAAAAGTGTGTGACACATGAGAACTCTTACTTGGCTGCTAGTTTCATGCCACAGTCCTCAGAACAGTACTTGGACTTTGGTCTTGCTGCTTCTACACAGTTTGGACCGAGACACTGATGCATCCCTCCACTGTCCCGAAAATCGCTCCTCTCAGTGTGTCTGTTTCTGTCTTTGTGCTTTTGTTTCTGCTTGTGGCGACGCGACTCTTTCTGTAGTTGATCAAATCAACATTATCAGACAGGATCTTATCTTACATTTGATGACCATGTCAGAGTTTAGCAGCATTTCAAATATTAAAATCTTCATAAAGGAAGTAACTTACTTTCTTCTCAAACTTCTTTTCTCGTCTCTTGACGTGCTTCACCTTTATAGCTTTCTTACGCAGGATGGGACTGAAAGCTGGCTCTTCATCGTCGTCATCATCACTGCCCCATAACTGTGTGTGGAAAGAGCGAGGCTGTATTCAGATCAAATGTACAACTGAAAACACCTGATTTAACAGATTGGCTGTAGCATCACTCCACCATGTTGTAATCCAGCCCTGCTGCCTTGTACTGCTGGTAGAGATCCACCTCGCTGTCATAGTCGTCCGAGTAGCGCCTCCGCCTGTGGTGGGAATTCTCCCGTCTTTCACGAAGGGATAATTCCTCCTCCTTCACGCGCAGCATTTTCTGGTAAAAACAAGTTTAATGTAGGACTCTGGAACTGCAACAACAAAGTAAACAGACCCACCAGACAAAAGACGGACTTACTCTGGCTCGAACCTCACACTGCCTGAACCTGCACTTCTGTCGGATTTTGTTAGGTCCACCATACTTCTTCATGTCTTTGCAGAAGTCACACTGGGCACAGTCCTCAGTCCTCCTGCAGGGCTCACATTCCCCACACATACGAACCGAACGCTTAACCTGAAGATGACATGACGACAATAATATGTTAACATCAGAGGTGCAAAGCTAAATGCACCATGTGTTAACTTATTCAAATTAAATTCATTTATCTTAATTTATCATTTTAATCTTTAACATTCTGTTGATTAATCATAATGATGGGAGCTTACTTTAGATCCACGCCGGCGTTCACTCCTATAGTCCGGAGTGCTTGGGGTGCTGTACTGTCTTTCACCTTTGTCGGAATCAACTTCCTTCTCACGACTTTTCTTTGACCTATATTTTACTTCCAAAGTTGGATTGTCTTCTGCCCACCCCCACCCAAAGAATGAACAATAAATATCTGAAACAACCTCAACAAATCAGCAACTACTACGATAATAGAAGTTCTTCCTCACCTCTGCAGTTCATGCAGTACCACTCCTGTATCGCTTTGGCCATCTTCTCTGTGATGTTAATGCAGTGCCCGTGGAACCATTCATTACAATTGTCACAGCCGCTAACAGCACAAAAGAAAAGTCAAAATCAAGAGTACATAGGATACACACCTATCCTAGTAGACAGCGGGGCTGGGTGTGAACCTACATCATGAAGCAGTTGATATCTGGCTTACGACAAATGCAGTAAAGGGGAGCATTTTCCCCCTCGATGCTGCTGGTCTCAGGTCCTGGTGCTGGGTCAAGGTCAGACAATTCACTGTCCTGGAGTGTAAAAAACCATAATGTAACTGGTCTGCTGTTACATGACGCTATAGTGTGTCTGCTCTAACTTTGGCCGTAGACTGAATATTTATTTCAGTTTTAATAAGCTGATAAAAGTATCTGAGCCCGAAGAAGCTCCTAAACCTAAACATGCACAACTCCTGAGTAACTTACGGTTTGTTTATATCTGATGAAACAGACAATTTGATTATTTATGACTGTTCCGAGAGAAAAAAGGTATGTGGCGTTTGGAAATAAAGTGGCAGTAGAGACAGTTCATAATAATAAACGAGCAGAGCAGCACTGACTCACCTAGGAATAAAGCTCAGAATTACTTTAACGGATATTTGTTTACCAAAATTTTCGCGCTAAAGTTAGCTTGTATTAGCGAAGTAAATAAAACTTGTGTTGACTAACTTCATTAACTCATGGCATCGATTAAAATTTTTATTCTCTTTTAAAAGGAAGTTTTATAATTTTGCAAACAGTATTACCTAGCGAGTGTAACTAAACGGACCAACGGTACTAAGCTTAGTCAGACAACAGCAAGCTAACTGGGCCGAGCTACATTAGCTGCGTCTCTAAAAACGGTTTTATCGTGAAAAAAACTTTATTTAACATACTAACCATTTTTTAGATCGTTCAGTCTTTAAGCTGCAGTTGAAACACGCCGATAACAGACAGGCAACTATGATACGAAGCAAAAATCCTGCAACTCCACAACTTGTATTATGCTAACATTGAGGCGGATGTCACTTCTCTTACAATCGGTTACGTTCGACAATTTTCGGAAGCGTCAATGTTCTTCTTCTATGGTGATAATGTGAAACTCTAATTAACCTACTGCCTCCTGGTGGCGCTATTATATATTTCTAACACAAAATAACTTTTCCTATACTTTATTCATTTTGTACAAAATAAATATATATATTTTTAACATAAATATCAAATATAATTGTTTATTTATAGTGATAATAATAATCAAATAATCACATCTCATATTAAAAAGAAACACTTGTTTAAATTAGCACAATTATTACAAGAACTTTTGCTCTTTTTACGATGTTACTCGAACGCTCACGTGATATCAGTCTGTGTGAGTGTGTGTGAGTGTGTGTGTGTGTGTGTGTGTGAGAGAGAGAGAGAGAGAGAGAGAGTAGAGAGAGAGAGAGAGAGAGAGAGAGAGAGAGAGAGAGAGAGAGAGAGAGAGAGGTACAGAAAAACATTAGGGGATGAAGAGATGAAAGATGCTGTTTGATAAAGTTACATTTCCAGTTCCCTGAATGTTGCATCTGTGATTACACCCTGGATGGATGGTGACATAAAGAGTGAGTATAATATACTTCATAGAAAGCCTCAGTAGATAGCAATAAGATGAAGCAAGCTGCTGTTTTTCTGCATGGATTTATGTTTATTGATGATTAACAAATGTATTTTAGAAGCACGTTTGAAAATAATTAAAAAGTTACAATTAATTTTCCTGTTTTAAAGATCCCCAAATGTTTTTATTTTATTTTTTTATTGACATGCTCAGTTAGACACACCACTCCATTCTGGTTAATGTCATAATACCATAATCATAGATGATTATTTGGTAACACTTTACAATAAAGGTCCGTTTATTAACGTTACTTAGTGCATTATTAAGCATTAATCAACTGTTAAATAAAGTATTACAAACTGCTTAATATTAATGTTTATATTAAGTAATGAATTACTAAGCTGACAACCCCCCTGGCTCTTTGTCCTAACACTTAATAGTTAACAATATTGGGAATGTTAATAAAGGGATCCTTTGTTTATTAATGCTTAATAATTCACTAAGCAACGTTAATAAAGGGACCCTTATTGTAGTGTTACCATTATTTTTAATTGCTGGTCTTGAACACTAAAGGAAAAGATTGTGAAAAGGTGAACTTGAAGAAAAAACCCACAGTGTCACATGATGTAAACGGTATTAGAGGGCATGAATGATTAATGACAGTAAAATCATAATTTCTCTCTCATTTAGCTGTCAGGATGTCAGCACGGTGCTTTTCATCTACTTTTCAAGCACAATGTTGCCAAACTGTAGATTAATAATTTATTAACTACTGTGCAATTTCCAAGATGTCCACTCATCACTAACAGCTGAAAAGTCTCAGCTATTGATCTGACAGAAGCTCTGCAGTGTCAAGAAAAATCTAGTAGTGTTTCATTTTCATTCAAATAGACACATATGAGAACATAAATAATATTCCTATGTGGGTCACTTCTTGTAGATTTTTGTATAAACTCGGTCAGCGGCAGATTATTTAATCTACTCTGATTTGTGTTGTTCCTCCTAAGAAGTCTGACGCAGATGACCTTTCTATGAGGAAATGCCATGATGGAGGACCAACTGGATTCTACAAATATGGATGAAAACAAGGATGAGGAGATTCCAATGATCCCATGTTCCCATATCTCTGCCTCAAAGTCAAACGACAAAGCCACAGATCAAACAGGTACCTTTACCCAGAACAGGGGACTAAAAGCAGGTTTTGGCTGCAGCTGAATCTTTTTGTTGTCCTTCAGGATCTTTAACAGAAGTCAACGGTTTGTCAGAACAGCGCTCCACCGACGACACCGAACGGTCCTCAGCCCCTGAGAGCAGAACAAGTAAGCTGATTCATTTATGTGAATTCCAGAGTTTTCCTGGAGATTTGTTTTGTTCATTTTAATATTTGGACACAGAGGACTCTCCTGCAGATCACGGTGTGCAGATGACCTCTAAAGCAGGATGGACGGATGCAGAGTACATCCACAGTACGAAATCTGTGAAAACAGATCAGCCAAGACCTCTGCACGTCCTGCTGCTGTCCCCTGCAGAGAGCAACAGACTTCCTGAAGCAAGCCAGTTGTTCACATCAACAAGGGGCCAGGAAAGCCTGACGACTGCCACAGTTCACTCAGAGGCAGATGGAGTTGGTAAGCACTCAGTGCTGTTGAAAGTATTTGCCCCTCCTAAACCTTCCAGCAAACACGTTTCCTTAACAGACAAAGGTAACCAAAGTAAATATAAAAGGTAGTTTTAAAACAATGACTTCATATCCAACCTGTTCCTGGGTGATAAAGTAATTGCCCCCACCACCACCACCAGCCACACCCAGACCTGATCACTAGATTAGAACCTGTCAGGCTAGACACACATCATGACCTGTTCTAAAGAAATTCTAGATCAAACTAACCTAGAACAACATTGAGAGTCCTGCAGGCCTCACTTGGTTCAGGTTAAGGTCAAAGGTCAGGATTCAACAATAAGAGATGGAGAAAAACAGCCAACATGTGAAAAGTTCCAAGACCTCTGCTGACCAAAACTACACAGACCCATCTCACATTTACCAGTTGTAATCCTAAAGACTTCTGGGTAAATATGGCCGATGAGAGCGGATCTTTCTGGGAGTCCCGTTCCATCTGGAGTAAAACAAACTCATACCAACAGTGTGACATGGTGGTGGTAGTGTGATGGTCTGAGGCCAGGTTGCTTTAGACAGTTTTTATCCATTAATAAAAAAAACTCATTTATTTACTCAGGTTGAGTACATCTGATCCAAACGTCAAAAATCTGTCACCTGAAGGGGGCAAATACTTTTTTTTGTTACAGCAGTCTGTTTTCTGTTTCATCATCTCGCTACTTTCCCATCCTTCTTCCCTACATGAGATATTTGTGCTGCCATCCTGCTGCACTGCCTGTTCTGCCGTCCTCTGGACTGTCTGCTGGAGTCGTTTAGAGGGTGCCACACGTGCGTCTGGTCCCTGTGCGTCTGCGAGCCCCCCACCATGTATCCTCTCCTGAATCTCACCCACAGCTGTGACCTGTGTGGGGGGTGCTTCCTGTGCGACTGCAGCACTTGTGACATCTGCCTGCCGTTCACGGAGTGCCTGGACCTCGCTATGGAGATCTCTCAAATGCTTTACCACTAATATTTAAAATATTAGTAAGACCAAAAAAAAAAAACAGACACGAGCCTCAAAAAAAAGAGAAAAGAGTTTATTTGTTAAAATCTTTTGAAAGCCAACTTACGGGGACAAGACACGTTCATGGTTAACAGTCAACGTTAGCACTCAAATATGTCCGCTTTTGACACTTGGGAGTTAATTTAGCAAAAAGTTGCATATGAGCAGGATCACGACTTAACGCCAGTGTGCCATGGAGTTCAGCTGCTCACAACAGCTCAGAGTTTCTGACAGAACATCTGAGGACACCTAAAGAACCGAGGTTGCTTTAGGACCCTAAACACGATGTTTCTGGCTGCTGTAACTGCCTCTTGGAGAGAAAAGCTACATCAGATTTATACACATTTAAACACACATTCATTATCTGCACACATGATTGCACCGAGCTTCTGACTAATTAGATTCTTACTTTGTGCCTGTTCCACTCGACAGTCAGTCACACATTACTCATGTTATTTAGGAGGAGAGACTAGTGGTTTTTAAAGAGAGTCAAACCCTCTCAGACTAAAATAAGCATTAATGCATTTTAGAAATCGCAGCTGATCATCCAAAATAACACAACTTGGTAAAACGTGTTAAAAAAAATTTAAAAAAATCGGTGACCACAAATGTTAATAGAGACAAAAACCACTGACGACACATATTAGCCGTGAAAAACCACTTATCAAACTACCAGGTATAAAAAGAAAGTGAACTACAGTACTGTTGTGAAAAATGTAAAATTGTTCTCCATTTTTCACAAACTGCTGCCTTTCTACTCACTGACGATGTGTTGAAAGGTAAAATGTTGATTTGTGATCTGTAGCTACTCTGGAAGAAATCCTGCTTTGGCTAACTAGCTGCAGCAGCAGCAGCATCGCTGCTTGTATCCATGACCATGCAGCCTGGCTGGTCGCTGTCCGCTAGCTGTAACGCTACGAAAAACAGACACAAAGCTTTCATAAAATGCATAGACTGCCGTAAAGTAAGGTGCAATAAAATTGCTCAAAAAAAAATACTCTTATATACAATATGCAGTAAATATCTCACAATGTGCCAATTCTCTGAACAAGGATCCCTTCTGTAGCTGCTGGTGAGGAGAGTGTGACTGATCCTAACAAACCCTGATTCCAGTCAGTTAAAGGAAAAGAAAACATTTGGCATCTCTTCGTATGCTTGTAATGCCAACGTGGTCACGGGAACAAACCTCACAGCTTTTCTCATCACACATAATAAATGTATATTAGAACTCCAAGCCAAAAAAAGACATCCCTCTTATATCTCTGAATAAATCTTAAAAACTCTATTAAAGAATGTTTCATTTCTTAATGCTAGGTCCATGCCTATTACACAATATTCCATTTTAGTAAGATTGCTTCTAAACTCAGACATAATCACGTGACCTGTTCCAAACAGGAACAGTAGTAAATAGGTCTGTATGGCAAAACAACTCTGATTCGACCTCTGGAGTTAGTTTCTACGACAGCTCAGGTTCAGTCCTGTAAAAAGACTTTCGTTATGAAGGATAGACGTTTGCTGACATCACTACAGACGCTCTTTGACCAAACAAAACTCATCACAAGTCCTCGTCCATGTCGAAGCTGCTCCTGCGGCTGCTGGTTTTCGAGGCACCTGGTGACAGAGGAGAAAACAGCGGCTCGGCTCCCCGGTCTGGAGACAGGGCTAACCCGTCGTCCATTAGAATGTCTCCCAGACCGACGTCGGGGTACAGCGCCGAGGCAGATGGGTCATTGAGCTCAGCGAAGCTCAGGCTGCCGAGGTCCAGCGGGCTGCTGATGGTGACTCCTGCAGGGGAGTCCGAGGAGGGGGGAGACAGAAAAGAGGCTGGCAGAGGCTGTCCGATGGCTCCCAGGCCCATGAGGTTCTGAGCGGTAGCTCCTCCTGGTACTGGCTGGCTGCTCTGATGAGCGGCCTGCTGCTGCAGCAGGGAGGGATCAGAACCCAAACCAGAGGAGACGCTGGCCGAGGCTGGGAGTCCGTGGAGACGCGCCTGCATCTCCAGCTCCTGTACAGAACATCAGCACACAGGAACTCACATTCACACAGGTAGAGTTAAAATCACTAAAGAGGCTGAAATACTAAACAAAAGACGATGTTCTGGTGAGATTTAAAATGATTTAAACCTCCCTGACTTTGTGTACGGATATTTAACCCAGATAATCCTGCAGGACATATTAGGATGATTTTATGTTGACCGAGGAAGAACTTTTGACATCATGCACAATCTCACACCGTTTGTGTTATGATCTTCTCTTTCTTTGGGCTTGTCCCTTCAGGAGTCTCTGCAGCCAATCACCTGTCTCCATTTAGTCCTGTCTTCTGCATCCTCTACCCTCACACCTACATGTCCTCTCTCACCACATCCATAAACCTCCTCTCAGCCTCCTGCCTGGTGGCTCCAGCCTCCAAGAGTTTGTGTTGAGATCGACTCTTACAACACCAAACCTTAGCTCAGTGACCGAGTTTAGCCATTTTTGTGTTTTCTAAGACAAATTAGCTGTGGCGGAAACCTTGAATGGAATAGACTCCAAAAATGACTCAGCTGGGGAGGAACATCCACTGACTGAGTTCATCCGGTGGTTCAGGAGCTATTTTGCTGACAGAAGGACAAACGAACACACGCAGCCTTTTGCCTTTCAGCTGTGGCTGATGACTACACGCTGCTACATCCTCCCACTCCTGAAGCAGCCTTAGATCCACTTACAGATGACAAGAGTGGATTCTTGAAGAGATGAAAGTGGAAACCATCAACTTCACTGATTTAAATGAAATAGTAACCTGTTTTAGGGCCATACGTGTCTAATATGTATTATTACTGTAAATGTGTGCATTCTAAATAAAAATGCCCCATAAAGTCAGGGCTTCACTGACCTGAATGCGTAACATCAGAATATGGTTGGCTTGTTCCAGCTTTTTCTGTCTAACTTCTACATCCTTGGACCTCTGCTGCTCCTTCTGCAGCTTCCTGATGTAATCCACTGAAGCTTTCAGAATGGTGCCTTTATTCCAACGCATTTCACTGACATCATTGTGGCGCCATTAGGGGAGAAAAATTAAATGAACAGTAACAGGAAACTTGGATGCACTTTTACAGCCGTCTTACATGGTTTGAAGAGCTTTAATGGCTAAAAATTAAATGACTGGAGAACTAAATGATAAACTTACGGGTCACTTGACTTGGGTATCAGAGTACCCAGCTCCTTTATGCGATCATTGATGTTGAACCTTCTCCTTCTTTCAACTGAAATAAAAAAGCATGACTTTTTAATTAAGTCTGTAAACCTGGTCTGTGCTGCTGCATCCTGTCACGTTCAGTTAGAGCGCCTTCATAAAAGACTAAAGCACTCACTGAGGTTATGGTTGTCTTTCTTCTGCCTTTCTTTCAACAGTGCTTTTGCATCTGCATCTGAAACAGAAAACACGTGATGCTACAGCTGAATCACACTCACAGAGACTCTTTCAGAGCAAATCAAAGCCAATAAAGTTGACCCTGTACCAGAAAGTTCCCTTTTAATTTTAGGAAGATCAGCAGGGCAGGAGTTGCTGACAGTCAGAGTAGGGACCGCCATTCCAGGGCTGTGATAAACATCCAGCAGATTTCCAGGGAGCTACAACAACAAACACATTAGCTTCATTACTAAAAATCACAATTAATAAATAAACATTAATAAATTCAGTTGTTAAAGTTTTTGAAAAATTAATTTTTAACCAGCTATATAGCTATCTTGATATGAATAAACTGCTTTCTCAGTTTCAATCTGGGTTCAGTAAAAAATTTTTAACTACAACTGCACTAACCAAACTTGTCAATGATATATTTAATGGCTTTGATCAGGGCCTAATGTCTGGAGCAATTTTTCTAGATTTCACTAAGGCTTTTGATTTAGTAGATCATTATTTGCTTTTAGATAAGCTTAATGCAATTGGCCTGTCTAGAACTGCATTACTTTGGTTTAATTCATTTCCTCATCACCGCTCACAGTTTGTCTCATTGAAAGGATGCCAGTCGCAGTTACATGGTATCTCTAGATGCATCCCTCAAGGCTCCTCTCTTGGGCCTTTGCTATTTTCAATTTTTATTAATGACCTTCCCCTTTGCTGTCCCACTTGTTCTGTACATATGTATGCGGATTATACTATTTTATATTGTGCTAAGCCCACCACGTCTGAAATTGCGGAGTGTCTTCAAGCAAATTTTGATACTTTACAACATTGGTTAGACTATAATAAGCTTATTCTAAATAAAACCAAATCATACTCTGTACTTTTTCAGAAACGTCCTTCTGCATCCGTTGCCTTTGGAACTTTAAACTTAACCTATAGAGACTCTAAACAAGTAAAAAGTTCTGACAAAGTTAAATATCTTGGTGTCTGGCTTGAGTCTGATTTAACCTTTAAGACACATATTCAATCAATTATTAATAAGGTAAACTGTCAGTTAAAAACTCTGTACTAATCCATTTACTGCTTTGATTTCAATGTTAGAAAGCACATTGCCAAGCAACTTTTATTTCCCCTTTTAGATTATGCAGATGTAATATATCAAAACACTACTGCATCCTATCTCCATTCTCTTGATGCTGTATTTAATAATATTTGTCGCTTTGTTTTACGCTGTCCTTACACGACACACCACTGCAGTATGTATGCAAGCTTGTCTTGGCTTTCATTAAATGCCAGAAGGAGTTTTCACTGGTTAATCTTTATTTTTAAATGTATAATTTTTGATTTTCCAATGTATTTAAAAAGATATCTTGTGCACTCTACTTGTCAGGACATTACAAGGTTTGATGAACAGATTTCTTTTATTGTACCTAAATTTAAAAAAGAAGTGGGAAGATTGGCATTTTGTGTTAAAGCTCCACTAGACTGGAACAAGTTACCTGTGGACATACGATTAATTACTTCTTTTAGACTTTTTCGGAACACTGTTTATTTTCATGTACTTCCCATCTGTAATTTCTTGTAATTAATTTTAGCTGAAAGTTTGAAAGTGTGTGAGCTAGGCTAACTTATTCAGGTTTTGTGATGTTTTGTTCTCATTGTATTTTATTTTATTTTAGTATTATTATTATTATTTTATATTTTATTTTATTTATTATTATTATTATGTGTTTTTTGATCTGCCGCTTGCTGCCATGCTGTCTTTCTTTTTAATGCATGGATGGAGGACCCTTTCGAAAACGAGATGTTACATCTCAAGAGGCTTATCCTCCAAAAATATAAGTAAATAAATAAAAAATAAATTATTTAATACCATTACTCCTTAAGTTGGGAAAACAGCTTTCATTTCTTCCTTTAGGCCAGGAAAGCTGTGATGCAGCTTTTCAAAATAAGAGCGTCACTCAGCAGGGCGCACTAGAGTGTATAATATAATCAGTTTTCATTTTACCAAAGTTTTCCATTCTTATGAGTCTGAAAATGTATAAAGACTCACTTCAGAAAAGTGTCTTTAAAGCAAATACTTTTTACAGCAGAAGGTCTCTGATCTGGTAAAGCTTAAATACTTAAATAAAGTTCACAATTTAACAAGACATCTATTGGCGCTTACACATCTGGGCCAGTACGAACCGGTTCTGGACCGGAGTTTGGTTTCACATCTGGGTCATGTGTGCGTTTTCCGTTCTGAGGTGACACTTTTTTTCAGACCTCTTCCCTTGGAGGTCCGGCTGGGACCGAGGTGACACTATGGACTGATTGGCCAACTGAAATTAACACCTACGGCCTCCGATTGGCGAGTAGGATCAGCCAGCAGGGGTTCCCGCATGCATGATTCATTATCATTCTGGTTGCTGTCGAGTCCACATCAAGCATGCAGCTCCTGTCTCCCGCTCCGAGGCAGACAGTTGGAAAAGAGAAGAGGAGGAGAGCAGTGTGTGTGTGTGTGTGTGCGCGCGCACAGCGGTTATGAGGACACGCAGTGAGAGACAACAGGGAGCAAATTAATAAAATAATGTGGTTCAGAGTCTCCAAAAGCAACACAGCTCACGCCCACCTTTGTTTATCTTATTAAGGAGGACACCATGAACTTTCCCGTGCGTCTTTTGCTCCGCCCACGTGCTCTGGGATTCTCGCTTTCCTGAGAAGTCCGTGTGAACAAAAACCACCCGTACTAGCCCAAACTGACGCGGCCGAGCCCTGACCGTACTGGCCCAGATGTGTAAGCGGCTTATCTTTGTCAGCAGGTGGCAGGGTTGTGTTGTTCGGTGATGCATAACCATCAAACGCGTTCCTAATTGGTTTAGATGGACCTCAGGAGTGTTTTTTCCCCCCCATTACTTTTCCCCAGTTTCTTCACTAATCCAGATGTGGCGAGTCCTCCTGTGAGCGTTTGAAGGGTCTTGGTCCAAATTTATCCCCTTGCAGTCCCAGTGGGGTCCAATGGACACCTTGTGCACTGTTTCGAGTTTTGCTTGTCTTTCTCTCAGTTTCTTGACTAATCCTGCTGCAGCAAGCCCTCTGTTCAGAGTTTTGGCTGAAATGTAGTGTTTGTTATTTCTTTTTTTTTCTCAACCCACCAGGATTCCTAACTTTTTTTTTTTTCCTCGATTTCTGAGGCGTGAGCACCACCTCACCCCTGCCACATGGACCCCAAGGGATAAACCATCAACCCTGCTAAATCCTCCCCCGTCCTGGAGGGGTCACCCGATAATTATGAAACCTAAATGACTTTAATCACACTAGAATCAAATCAGACAATCAAAAGAATGTTCTGGTAACTTATAAATAAATATTATTGTAACTTTCAAACAAGTTTAAAACATGTTAAATTTAACGTTCTACTAAATCAAACTGTCACATGACGAGAACATGAGCAGAGCTGCTATAAACGTAGAGAAGAGCTGCTACAGGAGCCTGAATGTCCAAACAGGAAGTTGCTTATACAGTGTTGCTGGTTGCTCTGCCAGAGCGTGTAGGTGATAACTGAAACGGTTTTTGACCCCTCTGTCACTCTCTCTCTCTCTCTCTCACACACACACACACACACACACACACACACACACACACACACACACACACACACACACACACACACACACACACACACACAGAATAAGAGCTAAAGCAAGATGTGTATTTAAATAACTGGTTACTGTCTCAACTATATTGCTTTTGTGATTTTTTTGTAGATGAAACCAAAATTGAAATACAAATTAAAATAACAGCAACCCCCTAAAACATGCTACATTATTCATAATTAGCACCTATTCCTGAACAGATTGTTTCTTGGGCTCTGAATGCATCTACAAGCTGCACAGTGGAATAAAATCTGTCCTTTAAAGCTACTTTCTCAGTTAACTGAAGCTGTTCAAGGACAGCAAACAATCTAATCTTTCTACCTAAATTCCAAGGCTGGGCGACGCTTGTTGTTTCCAAAAGCAAAAGAGCAGCTTTACCTCACTGACTTTCTTCTTGTCCTCCAAAAGGATCACCATAATTCTCATTTTCTATTTCTTCGTTCCGTTCTGACTGTCCTACAAACTACCGTTTAACCGACTGCTGTACTTTCTAGTCAGCAAAATCCACTTCCCCTCTGATAGCTTTACCCCGCCCAGGCAGCATGTCTGTGGCAAATAGTAAGAAAGTGCCACAAATGTATGTTTGCTCCCACAGATTCAGAATTCCTCACAGAAAAGAGACGTGCATTCACTGAAAAAGCACTCCGACTCTAAACACGTACTCAAACTGAACCTGGGGTTTTTCTGTCATCTAATATGAAGGAGCAAAAAAGAAATCAAATAAAAGCATTGTTCTCCATACCGTGCTGGGCAGCTGGAGGCCTGAGTCGATCAGCGTAATGATGTCATCATTCAAACTAGATTCAAGACTAATAATGTCATCGATCACGTCGTCGATCTACATGAAAGACAAACAACCACAGGTGAATGTTCATTCACATGAAAGCAGCATGCTGTGAGTTTTTAGCCTTTAACAGGCTTCACAACATGACAGAGAGCGCTGAACCCAAAGCAGGAGCTCTGAGGAGTTCAGCAAACAGGAGGAGGTGCAACATTTAACATGTTATTGTGACAACAGGCTAACAGGAGTGTGATGATCAGAAGGCTCGCCTCGTCGGAGCGGGACCTTTCAACCCAACACCGTACAACAAACCTAAACTAATTAAACAAAAATGAGCAAAGGGATCCACTTTTAACTTCCTCAAAATGATGTGCAGATCTGCAGGAAAGCAAACGACCGGCAGCGTTGAGCAATATGCTGTACAAGCAAATGAAACTCACACAGGAGAAATCAAACCACTGGTAAGAAAGCAGGAATTCCCCTTACTTCCTCCTTGTTGGATCCGATGTTGAGCAGAGCCATGGGACTGTTAGGGGCGCTGCTGGCAGAGGGGCCGACCTCAGGGGCCGAACTGGACTGTGGGACCGGGGACACGCCGAGGGTCTGAGTCACCGCCTTGTTGCCCAAAGTGGTGGAGAGGTACTGCTTCACCTGCTGCCTCTGGGCCTGCTGGATGTGGTACTTGGTGGGGTTCTCCAAGTGCGTCTGCACCTGAACCATTTCAGCACGTTACATACTTTTACTCCAACATCTGTACGGTTTCTGAACATTCTGTGTAAAATGTTAAGAAGATGAGAACGCAGTGATTTACTCATCACTTCAGCCCCTTGTTTGGTTTTAATTTGATGCGAGCAGCACTCAAAAAAACTGCACAAATGGAAATCACTGCTCACAAAAGGTGGTAAAGTTTGGTGCTTCTAGAAATTCGGATTAAAAGCCACTATTAAATGAGATAAATCACTGAATTCTCTTTTTAATGACACTTTTCAACATTCTGAGTGTTCTGCAGAAGTAGGTGGCCTTACTTTCAGCACCTCCACAGGCACCTGTGCAGGAGGAGGGCGGGCCCCGTTTGTGGGCAGGCTGACGGAGATGGCTGGAGTAGAATCAGAGGCTCGGAGCTGAGAGGCAGAGGCCTGCTGCTGGGCCTCTCGCCTCTCCTGCTCCTGAGCTTGTTCTCTCATTAGCTGCTGCCGCAGCAACACGCGTGATGACATGATGGAGGCAGATCAAGGCTTAGAGATGGAGCTGGAGAAACAAAAAAACACAAAAGATACTAGATGGGAAGCGTTTAAGATGTGTTATGTTGGTATGTCTCACCCCAAATCCACACTGGAGGCATCAGCAGCGCGGAACGGTTTACGCGCGTGTTTCATGGTGCGTCAATCCACACCGGCAGAGTCTCAGCTGCGGAGCGGCTTCGCCGCCGCGCTCCTCACTAGACTCATGAGATCACAAAATCCCTCGAGACTTCAAAGGTCACGATTTGTTTATGCCATCCGCCATTAAACCAAAAAGATCACGTTTGATGTCATATATAATGTTGTTCCTCTCCACTGCCAGGATTAAAGCCATGAAAAACACACCGTTGCACTTCTGGAAAGATGCTGGGCGTAAATAAGCCCTTAGGTCACATGTATAGACATAATCTACATAGATATGAAAATCACATCTCTGCAATAGTCTTTTATTTTGAAAATTACTGTACGTTTTACAATGAAACCGCGTGTGATTTCCTGTCTAGCCATATGTTAACTGCGGATATTGATGTGTCCCAAAAGTGGCTCGCGGCAAAAATAGAACACAATCCTATTTTTATCGGCACGGTGAACCACTTCTGGGACAATCTTGCGATGTTCTGTGCCACGGCCGGTTTGGATCAGCTCATAGACTATAATGGATTTTATTTGAAGCAGCAACATTCCACTGCCATTCCGCGCCGCTAATGCCTCTAGTGTGGATTTGGGGTCAGTCTGTTTGTATTCCAAACAAATTTAGTTAAACTATTTAGGAAGATAGAAATTTGGAAAAAGATGTCATTTCACAGGTTAAAATAGATATTTGAGCTATTTTAAAGGGCATTCATGTATATATTCTAAATAAATACTATCTTACCTGTCGTAGCTTCCTGAAAGACCTTTGCTTGGAAAAATGGTGTTAACGTTCTACAGGACTGATGAACTAACGGCTAGTGTGAGCAGTGCTGCCTATATTGCATCATATGGTTCATTTGGATGAAATGTTAAAGGTGTGGAACACTGAAAAACCATTTTAAAAATCTCATTTCTGATTATAATCGGACACTGAGTGTTTCATGCAGGCTGAACGTGAAAATAGTCTCCTACACCTATCTATATATAATTTCTGCAACTCAAAATGCTTTTCAGTATCTTGTGTGGCCCCCACGAGCAACGGATGGTGTCTTGTGGCATTTCCTCCCAGATCTGTGTGAGGGCATCACTGAGCTCTTGTACAGTCTGAGGAGCAACCTGGACCTGCCTAATGGACCAAAACATAATGTCCCACAGATGTTCCAAACCAGGACCTACTGCATCAGCGTAGGGTCTGACAAAGGGTTCAAGGATTTCATCTGGATACCTTATGGCAGTCAGAGCACCATTTCCTAGGCAGTAGAGGTCTGTGCGTCCCTCCATGGATATGCCTCCCCAGACCATCACTGACCCACCAACAAACCTGTCATGTTGAACGACGTTGCAGGCAGCATAACGTTCTCCTTGTCTTCTCCAGACTCTTTCACATCTATCACAGGTGCTCAGGGTGAACCTGCTCTCGTCTGTAAAAAGTACAGGGCGCCAGACTTGCCAATTCTGGTGTTCTTGAGCAAATGCCAGTGGAGCTCTACGGTGCTGGGCAGTGAGCACAGGGCCCACTACAGGACGTCGGGCCCTCAGGCCATTTTCATGAAGTCTGTTCCTGATTGTTTGGGTAGAGACATTCACACCAGTGGCCCTCTGGAGGTCATTCTGTAGGGCACGAGCAGTGCTCAGCCTGTTCCGCCTTGCACAAAGGAGCAGGTATCGGTCCTGCTGATGGCTTGTGGACCTTCTACGGCCCTGTCCAGCCCTCCGAGAATAACCGCCAGTCTCCTGAAATCTCCGCCGTGTTCTGGAGATTGTGCTGGGAGACACATTAAACCTTCTTGCTGCAGCACGTGTGGATGTGCCATCCTGGAGAAGTTGGACAAACTGTGCAACTTCTGTAGGGTTAAGGAATCGCCTCATGCTGCCAGTAGAGATAATTACTCAAGCCAAAACTAGCACGAGTGGAAAGCCAGCCAAAAAAGATCAAGAGGGAGAAACTTGAAATGACCTCCACATGTTAAACCAGTCCCGTTTTGAGGGTTTTGTAATTGTTGCCACTTTGGTGCACCTGCCGTTAAGTCCATGAACACCAATACAGCTGAAAGTGATTAACAATGCCCTCAGCTGCTTAATCAACCAGAACATTATCAGACAGGTTTAATTGATTTCATGCCAGGCCCAATAAAAAAAAGTGTTCCTTTAATTTTTGTGAGCAGTGTACATCACACCTGTATCAATAACACTGGTCACCGTTTATTTACCTACAGCGGCAAGACACGCCCTTTTCACAGTGAAGGTGGATCTAAATGTTAGATGGCTATCAGATCCTAGAAGATATGAGATTATTTAGCATTATTTATTTTGCATCAAAGATGGCTCCATTTCAATTAGAGGATGTTTTGTAGTGTGTTTTTATCCCAGGACAAAACGTTGGCCTCAAAATATTCATTCAGCTCTGATACAGACCTGCAGCTGCTCTCATCTACAGGTCATTCTCAAAAAATTAGCATATTGTGATAAAGTTCATTATTTTCTGTAATGTACTGATAAACATTAGACTTTCATATATTTTAGATTCATTACACACAACTGAAGTAGTTCAAGCCGTTTATTGGTTTTAATATTGATGATTGTGGCATACAGCTCATGAAAACCCAAAATTCCTATCTCAAAAAATTAGCATATCTTGAAAAGGTTCTCTAAACAAGCTATTAACCTAATCATCTGAATCAACTAATTAACTCTAAACACCTGCAAATGATTCCTGAGGCTTTTAAAAACTCCCAGCCTGGTTCATTACTCAAAACCGCAATCATGGGTAAGACTGGCGACCTGACTGCTGTCCAGAAGCCATCATTGACACCCTCAAGCAAGAGGGTAAGACACAGAAAGACATTTCTGAACCAATAGGCTGTTCCCAGAGTGATGTATCAAGGCACCTCAGTGGGAAGTCTGTGGGAAGGAAAAAGTGTGGCAGAAAACGCTGCACAACGAGAAGAGGTGACCGAACCCTGAGGAAGATTGTGGAGAAGGACCGATTCCAGACCTTGGGGGACCTGCGGAAGCAGTGGACTGAGTCCAGAGTGAAAACATCCAGAGCCACCGTGTACAGGCGTGTGCAGGAAATGGGCTACAGGTGCCGCATTCCCCAGGTCAAGCCACTTTTGAACCAGAAACAGCGGCAGAAGCGCCTGACCTGGGCTACAGTGAAGCAGCACTGGCCTGTTGCTCACTGGTCCAAAGTACTTTTTTCGAATGAAAGAAACTTTTGCATGTCATTCAGAAATCAAGGTGCCAGAGTCTGGAGGAAGACTGGGCAGAGGGAAATGCCAAAATGCCTGAAGTCTAGTGTCAAGTACCCACAGTCAGTGATGGTCTGGGGTGCCATGTCAGCTGCTGGTGTTGGTCCACTGTGTTTTATCAAGGGCAGGGTCAATGCAGCTAGCTATCAGGAGATTTTGGAGCACTTCATGCTTCCATCTGCTGAAAAGCTTTATGGAGATGAAGATTTCATTTTTCAGCACGACCTGGCACCTGCTCACAGTGCCAAAACCACTGGTAAATGGTTTACTGACCATGGTATTACTGTGCTCAATTGGCCTGCCAACTCTCCTGACCTGAACCCCATAGAGAATCTGTGGGATATTGTGAAGAGAAAGTTGAGAGACGCAAGACCCAACACTCTGGATGAGCTTAAGGCCGCTATGGAAGCATCCTGGGCCTCCATAACACCTCAGCAGTGCCACAGGCTGGTTGCCTCCATGCCACGCCGCATTGAAGCAGTCATTTCTGCAAAAGGATTCCCGACCAAGTATTGAGTGCATAACTGAACATAATTATTTGAAGGTTGACCTTTTTTGTATTAAAAACACTTTTCTTTTATTGGTCGGTTGGAATATGCTAATTTTTTGAGATAGGAATTTTGGGTTTTCATGAGCTGTATGCCACAATCATCAATATTAAACCAATAAACGGCTTGAACTACTTCAGTTGTGTGTAATGAATCTAAAATATATGAAAGTCTAATGTTTATCAGTACATTACAGAAAATAATGAACTTTATCACAATATGCTAATTTTTTGAGAAGGACCTGTATTAATATCTGTACTTAATCTAAAAACAATCACTTAAACAGGATTACCTCTAAAGATGTGAGCTGCAGGATATTAGAGGAAACATGTTTTTGTGGTTTTATTGCTGAATGCTGTTAATTTCTTCAGGAGGCAACTATCTCCATGTGCTTTACAATCTCAGCCACCATCACCTCAAACATGTGCAGGCTAACATGATCAGAATATTATTACTACTGCTACTGGAGCTTACAAGCATGGCTTTTTATTTGAATAAAATAACCTGTGACTACTGTGATCCAGTCCTTTGCATAGTGACATAGTACCTCTGATCTTTTTAGCAGAGGCTCTAGATCAGGTGTCTGCTACCTGTGGCTATGGAACCCCTGTGGTGGGCCCTTGTAACTTGGACCAAAAAGAACCCCTAAGTTAAGGGTTAGATGCTAGAAAAGGCTGGCTTTAGCAGTTTTCTTGTCTTATTGTAAGCAATAACTGCAGGGAATTCCCAAAGTAAAATAACAAGAACCATAAAAGCAGGCTGCTTCTAAACATTTCAGTCCCAGAATTAGCTAAAAAGAACTCTAAAGTTTTAAACCAAAGTTAGTTTATAATGCCGAATCAGTTTAGCTGGTGAGCTCAAAGTTCTTTAACTTGATTTCTTTATGCAAATTTCTGAAAAACAAAGCATTTACTACCTACTGGAGCCAAACTGCTGTAAAAGCAGAGGGAAGCTATTTAATAAACATTTATGTTGTTGTTTTGAGGTTATCGTGGTGAAAATGCTTCATCTTTAACTGGGGTATATGTCTGCCACGTTCCAAACAGGAAAGTGTACTTTTTCCTGTTTGGATCTAAATAATTGTTTATTTTTAGACTGACATTCAACAGATAGAAATAAATCACAGTGAAACATAAACTCTGACTGGAGTAGCTTTGGTGGTTGTGACCCCTGCTGAGACCCCAGTAGGGGCTTATTACACAATCTCCTCAGTGTTGCATTTTCTGCTTATACACGATTTTCAGACAAAGTGCACGGAATATTTCATAATATTTACCTTAAGTGGAGGCAGGAAAACAGTTTTAAAAACAAATGACTTTCCAACTATTCCCGTGAAGCCTCCATTAGCTTTATTTCAAGTCAGGTTATGTAAATACATTGGAATGTCTGCTAAAAACAACACTGATTTCTCTGATGTTTAGACTTATTTTTTAAATGACATTGTTGTTCGGGTGCTCAGTTGTTTGTTGAAAATTGTCAGGCAGAAGCAGCAAAGTTACTTTTGTTTTCATAATCGTTATTTTAAGCCAAGCTGCTCTGGCGTCATGACTTAGCAGAGTTCGCTTTGACAGCTCCATGATGCTAACGGGCCCTTTTCATCAAACTACATAATAAAACACGTTTATATTATAAAGACGTTACTTACGCTTTCCAGCGTATATACTATATATCTGCTACTTTTGTTAAATGTTATTTTGTAAGTAATAAACGACACAAACAAGGTAAAGAGGAAGTCACAACTTGGCTAACGAACTAGCTAACCTACTAGCACCCGTTAGCTGCCCAAAAAGCTACAGCTACACAGCCGATAAACATGTTTTAGAGTAAAGATACGTACCAAGGAACTGAGCTTAATGGAATTAAGGTCATAAATCCCCGCACTTTTCCATTCTCTTTATCATTTTCTAATGTCGGAATTTCCAAAGTCAGTAGTAGCTGAACTCGTTACACTGATGTTTATGTTGGGAGTGACGTCAAGCAGGTAAATGTAACCCGGAAGTTGTTCAAAACTGTCAAGTTAACCTGAACGACTTAGTTGTTTTTTAATTTCCCATCACATACAAGATGTATTAAAAATAAAATAAATCAGCTTTAGTATTTTCTGGATAGAACGGAGCAGATTATGGTCGCAGTAAAAAATAGACAGAACAACCAAATAAGTCTGGATATTTATTTTAATTTAATTTTAATCAACGATCTGAAAATTAGAAATCCATGGCAGATGTCAGCGTGTCCGAGAGTTTGGTGGCAATTTTATCTGCACACACACACACACACACACAAAGTTTTTAGTTGTACAGTTTGAAGTAAAAAAATAGAAAAAACACTGCTCATCTATAAGAAGGTGCTGGATAAAGTGTGAATCTAGTAAGGAAAAAATCTGCACACTTCAATCTGAAGCAACAATCTATTTAATAATCAAGGACTCCTGATGAAGGTCTCTGACCAAAAGCTTGATTATTAAATAGATTGTTGCTTCAGATTGAAGTGTGCAGATTTTTTTCCTTACTAGTTGTACAGTTTGAACAATCAAAAACAAATTCTTGAGGTTGTTCTGATGGTGTTCCGTCTAGGTGTTACTACAAAGAAAGGTCCACAATAATTACCAAAAGCATATTTTTACCACAACTATTATAACACAATAAAAACTTTATAAACGGGTATAAATGGTGCATTGGTCATTGATGCTGTGCTCCAGTTTAATTGTTTTTCTGGTCTCTGCCAGCCAGAAATATTTTGTAGGCTGGAAGCTGAATACATAAATCACTGACCAATATGCTGATTATAAATTCTGTAAGGTTTTCTGACTAAGGACATGCTGAAACGGTTAGAATCAGATGACCAATCAGAATCATTGTGAAATAAATAAAGACTGAACACTGATAGAACAACCCTCAGACTGTAGCAGCCTAACTCAGCTGCATTAACTCAATTTAACGCTGCAGGAAAACCTGAATCACTTTCATCTTAGACTGAAAGTCATAAACTTCCTATTTTTATCTTATTAGCTAGGGTTGTAATAAATGTCACCTTTATTAAGACAAAAGAATGTGAAGTATTGCACAGTTATACAAACCAGCTCTTTTCTGAAGCTTTTTCCTTTTCTTGCTGGCAGCCAGGAGAGCCTGGCCCTGCTGTAGAGGATCCACACGTACAATATCCTTCAGGTTTGGCGCTTTGGGAACAGCCTCCTTTACAGGCACATCAGCCCTTTTCTGTGCTTTTATTTCCACGGTCATTGGTCCAAACTATTTTGAGTGACACAGAAAGAATGAGTGAGATCAGGGCTGAACGATCTATCATTATTTGACTGAAATTGTGATTTCAAACAACGCGATCACATGATCGTCAAAGCTGCAGTTTTTTCTAGCACTCCTGACTGACCCAGGATCTGTTGTGTCAACTTTTGTAGACATATGGGGGGTTCCCCTGTGTTACGGCAGCAGCAGCGAGTGAGCGCCTGGGGGACGGGGAGGCTTTTACTGGAGCTGAGCCCAATTCTTCCTCTGACAAAGCTGCACATTTTGGTTATTTTCCCTTTTTCCCTTACATAGCGCTGCTACTACAGCCGATATTGAAGTGGCTGTGGCCGTCTGTCTCTGCTGCAAATGTTTTTTCCATCTCTCAGCACCGTGGGTGAGTGACAGAGAGAATGATTCTCCTGCAGTGCAACAGGGTTTACCATAATAACACCAAGTGGACTTGAAAGCACCACTTCTCTTCTTTTAAAAACTGAATTTTTCTGATGGCTCACGGTAATTCAAACAAGCATGTTAAACGAGTCAGAGCGGGGTGTTTTAGTGAGAAAAAAACAATCAGACGCCACAGAAAACCATCCAGGCAGCCTGTCTCGGTAAATAATGCAGAGAAAACTCTGTATGCATTTATTTGTGATTAAAATTTGAAAGCAAGTTTTACCTTCAGTTTTCCTCCTTGCGTTAATGGAGTAGGAGGAGGACATATTTTTTATAAAGCACCTCTCTAGATAAAAGTCACTTCACAAGCACATAAAAAAAGACTAAAAAAAGATAATAATGGGAAAAAAATGTATAGCTTTGAATGTTTTTATGGTATGATTTATACGACTATATTGTGAATAATGTATAGAACCTTTATTTCAAGAAAATCGTGAATCGAACTTAAATCGCAATTTATCCTAGAAAAATCACAATTCAATCTTTTTCTAAAGTTGTTCATCCCTAAGTGAGACAAGTGAGACATCTTTACATGCCTTAAGCCCGGACCACACTGTGCGTTTTTCGGCCCTCCTAGGCAAATTCCTCATCGTGAACAGAATCGTGACAAAAAATGGTGAACATCAGGTCGATTTGCAGGTCTGTGGCCATCCAGTGTGAGCGGCCCAGCAACAGCTTTATGAGCACCCTCACGACCAAAGTCAGCCTCCAACTGACTTCAAGTACTGCTTGAAAACCTACAGCACCCGTCTGCAATCGACCAATGAAAATACACCCAGGGAGTGACGCGAACAACTAGTGACAGGATTACGAGAGTAGAATTAGCAACATTAGCAGCAACAATACGCAGAAACACTTATTTATGGACTTTGGTTCTTCTGAGTCTAATAAAAGAAGTGCTAACGATGGCGCTTTTCTCTTTTCTTCGTTGTTGTTTTGGTTAGCTGTCGCCTTTTAGTGACGTGTGCTTTTTGGGGGGTGTGCTCGTGACATAACACGTCCTGCTAGAGCGAGACATCGTGCAGTTTGGCTCAGAAATCTTGGACCGTACAGTGTGCCACCTTGCTAGAGTTCTCAGTGTGACGCAAACAGTCCTGTGCAACAGCTGAAAAACGCAGTGTGGTCCGGCCTTTAGACCAAAAAGAATGAAGTCACCCCTCACCTCTCCATCCTGATCGTCTGCCATAGATTCAACTTCATCTTGAAATATTGACCCTGCCTCTGAACCTCCTTTCATTCCCAGCTCAGCATTTATCTCATCTTGACCACCTTGTGTCATTCCTGAAGGTTCCATGCAGAACCCCATTGGAACGTCAGGGCAGGAGGACTCTGAAACAGGGAAAAATGCAATCATCTGTCAGACTAGACTCAAGGGTTAGCAAAAAGGTTTTAAACTTGTATTCCAGCTTTGTTTTGTGACATAAATCCTGTAAAGTCAATAACAATCAAAATGTCATGACATGTACGCACACTGCTTAAGAAATACTTTAAAAGACAAAATATCATGTTTTGTAAATGTCTGCAGCTATTTGAGAGCTGGTTTCCAGGTTTACGAGGTGAACTTGAATGCATCATCAGCCTTTAGACAGAGAAGTGTTTGTGGTGCACCTGACGTGAACTTCGTGTATTTTCTAAAACCTGTTAGCATGTCTCTCTTAAGCCGGGTGTACACTGTGTGACTTTTTCACTCGTAGCATTCAGCTTCAGCTCAAACTGTACGACTTCCTCGCACAGCAAATCTCACGAGTCAGTTTCTCACACTATACGACACAGTCCTCAGATACGACCTGACTGCTCACACTGTACATCTGGTAGCAACACATCGGACCTTTATGTCCGAAAACCCAAAAACCTGGAGGCTATTGTGTTATTATTGATGTGTGTTGTCCTTCGGGCTTGCTGTAGTAGGACACGCAGGGGTTTATATGGGTTGGAGGAGAAAGTAAAACAATGTTTTAGGATCAGTTTAATGTAACATAAACACGACAAACACGCTTTCTTAACAATCCTTGTCATTATGTGTGGAGAAAAGTGTAAAAATAAAAAGAAACGCTGTGTGTTGATGAAAAAGTCGCACAGTGTACGCTCGGCTTTAGTGAGTTTAGTTTTATGTCAACAAGCAGCAGGGGAACATTTCTGCTTCCTCAAAATCACTCATCTAATTCTGTTAAAAAACGAATTCCTGCACTGAACCATTTTGATAATTATACACTTTAAAATCCACTTTATTTCCCAAATTTTCATTTTGTTCCTTTTCATTTATTTTTCTGATCCTTTTATTCACCAAAATGCTGTTATGTGATGGATTCATTCAATGTCAACAATTCAAAAGGAAAGACAGCAAACGTTTCATTACTATTAAATAAAAATGCATCAAATAAGGAGCTTAGAAATCTGCCTGCAAGTCAATAATGTTAAAATATGCCAGTGTTTTCAGTAAAAATAAGTCAGATAAAGGTTTCAAATGAGACGATAGAAACAATCTGTTTATAAAATAAAAGCTCTTCACATATGAACTCAAGTCACTCAATATTCCACATTTATATAGTGTTAAACTACTGTTTTATGTTTAATATAATGTCTAGGAGTTTCTTCCTTCTATTGTTTCATTTAGTCACCTGAAGAGCAGCAGATTAGCTTTCATTACAATTTTCTGGTTTAACTCCATTCTGCACACGAAGCTACAAAGTCTCTAATAAACTCTCACTTCTCTGTTCTGCTGAGGTGTTTTCATGAGGCTAAAGCTAGCTCACTTCCTCTCTTTGTTCAGGAATGATAAAAATTGTCTCTCACACACACACACACACACACACACACACACACACACACACACACACACACACACACACACACACACACACAGAGTGGTAAGATATTATAGTTTTACTTTCAAACCACAAAAGGTGCGACATTAGACCCCCCTTACTTTCTACTGTTCCACAGGTGTATAATTCTGTAATGAGGGGCGACGGTGGCAGAAGTGCCCACCCCATAACTGGAGGGTTGCAGATTTGAGCCCCAGCTGTCGCAGTTGTTGTGTCCTTGGGCAAGACACTTAACCAGCTCTGCAGCATCACCTCTGTCAGTGCTCCCAGCTGTGGCTACATTGTAGCTCATCACCTCTAGCGTGTGAATGTTTGTGCGTGGGTGAATGACTGGTTGTGTTGTAAAGCAACTTGGGGGGTTGTAGGACCCTACAGGTGCTAGGCCATTTACCATTTAAATGGTGAAAATGGAGGAACTTCTAAAAGTCAGATTATTGCTCCTCTTTACCTGCTAGAACTTCCTGATTTCCTTTTTCCAGCTCATCCCAGTCAAAGGCTTTTCCCATCTCAGAAACGATCTCAGCGCTGACATGCGTGGGAAGTGTGTGTGTTTCTGGAGGGTGTGTGAAGTAGCTGATTCTTCCTCTACAAAAAACAAAACCAAACAAGGTAACATAAACACAAACAACTAGGAACAATGACTTATTTGTGAAACAGCACATTTCCACTAACCCGGTCCAGTCCATCAGTACACTCTTAGCTGCCTTGTCAGTGTCGGGCAGTCCTCCCTTCCTCAGTTTGCCCTGCCGTCGAGCAAGCAGCAGCAGGAACTCCAGAGCTGTCTGAAAGTCTGGAACGCCGTAGTGCTCCATGATCTGAGTACACAACGGCGTTAACATCTACACGTCACCAACACACAGCTCAACGCTGCTGTCTCATACCTGAGCCTTGTTGCACCGTTGGAGGATGGCTTCGACAGGTGGAAGAGGATCCACAAGCTGCTCAATTTTCACACAGTTACGGAGAATCATGGCTGCATCAGACGTTGACGTTGCCATGACAATGCCGGGACAATCCAAGAGCTTAATATGTTTGTCCAAGTGGACTTCTTGAAGGCACCTGAAATCCCAAAATTTAGACCATTCCTGAGCCTGGAATTACTCACAGTGGGCACACGGTGGACATGAAACCCTAATACACAAGTTTGGATTTTAATGCAAACCTTTTAGTGTACATAAATAAATCTAAAGGCCTTGTAGTTTTGTGTCTAAATGAATGGGAAACCCATAAAATCTGCTCTTCTTAACAGGATTCTTCTAAAGTGATAAAGTCTCCTGTACGACTTTACACATGAAACAGAGTTCAATGGCTACAGGGTTAAAGTGAGACAGGCGTATAACAGAAAGCTTTCTGTTTCTAGAGGGCAAACACAAATTAGGCTGCTAATTGTTTCTGTATTCTTGCATCTGCACTGCCTAGAACAAAGTTCCTCCAACTAGGGATGCACCGATTGATCGGTAACTGCTCGTAATCGGCCGATATTGGTGAAAAAACACGTGATCGGCAACTCCTTTCAGAGCCTTTCAGAGCCGATCATACCAGCCGATCACCTGTCACTCATATTTTGCGGCCGACAGAGAACCTGTGTGTAGCTGCAGCATCACGCCTCCCTCGCCCGCATGCGCACAGCGGCAAATATCTAAAACTAACTTTTACTCTGTGAGAGTGATGTAAACGAGCGGGGGAAGCTCTTCAAAATGCGTTAACACAGCGAATTTAATAAGACTTTGAAAGAGCAAACTCTGGGTGAGTGAGGTGAGATTTCACGTCTCCCTGTAGAAATGAAAAGACACTCGAAGTAGGAGCGGCAGCAGTCACACACAGCTGCACTAACCACTCATCTGTGTGAGCGTGACCGTCTGAAAAATAGTTAACTAAAGCCTAATTTATACTTCTCCATCAGCTTGACTGTGGAGTCACGCACACACATTGACGGGGGTGTAACCTGAAAAGTAATTAGTCATCATGTGGACGAGCAACCTTTCTCTGTGGTGGACGACGCCGGGTTCTGCTCGCTAGCGTCCGCCACGAGAAATAAATAAATAAAGCTATTAACGTAACGACTCTGACTCTCTCAGGTCACTCGTTTAGGGGTCTTTTATTCAGGCTACTGACGGCCGTAACCCACGGCTACAACTTCTCCATTTATCCACAGAACAGTTCACAACTGGGCGGCTTTTCTTAGCATAACATAACAGCCGCTGACCTGGAACCGGAAACGGCAACATTTTCTAGCAGCTGAACTGCCCTTCAAAATAAAACTAACACATAACATTACTCTTATATCATTACGGCAACAGTTATGATGGTGGTGATGATGATGATGATAATAATAATAATAATAATAATTTAATAATAAAAAAATCTCACAACACACAAATTCGATGTTTTTTTGCTTTCATGCACTATTTAAGCTACACTTAAGCTGAGTCTAAGTTGTCTCTAAGAGAGTCTGTAGAGTGTTAAATATTGCACATGGCCTCAGCATGCAATAAAACAGTGGTCAATGATACTTTCTCATCTCCTACTTTTTATACTAATAATACAATGGCAATGTTGCGTACATGAGAAAACAATATTGAAGAATTTATGGATTTGACGCTGTGATCGGTAATATCGGGATCGGCAGATACTGCTTTTGGTGATCGGTGATCGGCCCTCAAAATCCTGATCGGTGCATCTCTACCTCCAACTTGTGTCTTGTTGTTCCATTAGCTTGAAGCAAGGCAGCAAGAACAGGAGACTTACTTTGTGACACCAGGAGTGGCTCCGACGCTGCACGCCCGAGCTCGTTTCAGACTGTTGATCAAACTACTCTTCCCCACATTAGGAAAACCTGTAAAACACAAGAGGAAAACAATTTCAGTTCAGACTAAACAAAAACTCTGAGTTAGCTTGTCTACAAATGAAGTCGAGCTTTGGCTTTTTGGTCTTTGAGGAGCTTAACACATGCTTTTAGCCCGGGACGTTCACCGGTCCTGGTCTGGTTTTAAAATGACTAAATGTCACCATAAAACAGACTCATGATTAAACTACAGAGAAAAATCAGCCCTAGAGCAAAGATCAGCCAGACACACGCCAGACCAACATCCTCATTATTAACATTATTAACACTAAAACACAAGTTGAATTTATTTTATTTTCTTCTGGAGAATTTGTTTATCTACATGATTAAGATGAAAATACTGTCAGTGTTTGTAACCAGTGCTGCTGCAGTTCTTCTTTTAAACAGCAGGAGTCAGAAATGAACAGCAAACTAAACAGCAGCAGAAGAAGAGCTGCTGTAGGAAGTGTCATGCTGTAGATGCTTTCCTCATGCACAAATATAACTACACTAGTCCTAAAAACACAACCCTGCTGGCAGACGTTTAATCTAAAGGGCGACTGGATCAGCACTGACATCATAATCAATATCAGGGTTGTGCTACAGATCCATACACACTAGGAGCATTCATAACTCAATAAGAATTAGTTCAACTTCACCTTCTGTTGTTTATTAACCAGCTTTCTTTTACCACGATTATTTAAATTATTTCCAAGGCTAAAACCTCGACTGAGAGTCTAGTTAAAACTCTTAGGAGGGTGAGTCCAAGCCCCCATCTTTATTTTCAGCACAGCTCGTTTGGACACAAACAGGAAGTCTTACCTACGACACCTACAGTGATGGCCGTCTTTATGTCCATGTTGCGGCAATAGTTGCCCAGTAATTTCATCAGGCATTCAGCTCCAACGCACGCGCTGCTGCTCAGAAGCTCCGAGGGGGCTTGTGTCACTGGAACATTACTGCGTTTCTGCCCATTCAAAGGAAAACAGAAGGTGTTGTGAATATGTGAAGTATGCTCAGAAACCTCTAAAAAACGACTACACTGAGAAGATTTAAACGTAAATGTGTCACTCCTTACCAAGTTTTTATTTTGTTGTTGAGTAGATGCTTTGAAGGCCACAGTGGGAAACTCATTACGGAGAAACTTGATCCACTTTTCCACTATTTCCTTTGAGACCAAATCTAAAATAAAAGAAAGCAGTTTGATGCTTCATAAAGAAAGCAGAACACGTGTGTGTGTCTCCACTCATGATAATAATTGCCGTTAGCATTCTCACCGATCTTATTAAGGACTAAAACTATCTTCTTGTTGGTTCCACTCTGGATGATGGCTTGTTCCACCTGAGGACATCTGCAGCCCAGAGGATCACGTGCATCTAGAACCTCCAAAATCACATCTGAGCTCTCCACCACCTTAAATAAAAACATCAAGAATACACACCCGCTGCATTTTACCAAATATTTTTTGACATTTAAGGAGGCTGAGTGGTGTTTGAGAAAACCCAACTGCTTCCCACCTTTTTAAATTCTCTGTAATAAGCCTTTCTTGAATTCTCATTTTCAAAGTTAACATGTTTCTCCAACGTCTGCATTTCCGTTTCCTGGGAAAACAATGAAAAATGCAATATAGTTATTACATAAAGAATTAAAACATGTGCAATATGCAGTGAGTCTGACAGGATTCAGCCTTTACCCTGCGCTCAAACTCTCTCTGGCGCTGCAGGATGTCATTCTGAAAACTTTCCAGATTCCTCCTCTTCATCATCTCCCGCTCTCTGGACAGTTTCTGTTTTTCCTGGAGATCCTGAAGCTGAAGAGAAACAGTGTTTACTAACATAATACATCACTAACATAATACAACATAGCTTTAGAGCTAGCAATCAAAGACTGAAGGAGATTTACCCTTTGTTTCCTGACATCCTCTGGTTTTCTGGAGTGCTGAACAGCTGATTGCTTTGTTCCATTTGTCCTCCCTGAGGCATCAGTCTTCTGTCCATCTTTAGTCTGCAGACAGCAAATCAGGATTGTATTACAATCAACAGCTCAGAACCTGAGCTTCTGCGATTTTATAAAACAACACAAACATAAATCTGTAGCACTTTGAGAATTTGAATGAAGATATTGAGTAAAGTCTAAAGCAACAGAAATGTAATACACAGAGTCGTTCATTTAGGTAACTTTACTAAACACTACGTCATGTTTATGTTACACATACAGGACAGAAGCGGATATGTGGCGACTTTTGACTAAATGAAATGTTTCTACTCATATTTATAGTTTGTTGCTTTGTTTATACATGTTCCTGTCACACAACACATTCTCAGTAAACTACCAGAAATCCTACATTTCCAACACACTTAGGTCAAAACTCTGAAAGAAGCAGAAAGCAAACATTTAAAAAACTATGGTGACCAACATAAGGTAGTATAGACAAGTATGGCAGGTCTGACTCTATTTAAAAATTATGGAAATAAATATTTGAATGTCTCATTTTTTATTATTATTGACCATCTTTGAGTTAGATGCAACCATAATATTCATTTTAAGTTAGATATTTAACTTACTATCCCCCCCAAAACCTGGAGAGAAATTGAATTGGTCTGCTAAATTGTATTATTTGACTTTACTCACAAAAAACCTACATAACATCTTTCCAAACTCTTCCTAGCAGATTTATTTTTTATTAGTCATGTTGCTCCACATAATATACAGTTGTTAATGTTTAATATACTGTTTACATCAAACCTTACCAATTAAACTTAATCTTAATTTGAAGTTTCAAATGTAATTTTCGTGTCAATATCCTTTCAACAGTAAAAGTTGCAGAGAAATACAGTTTAACACATGCTGTATGAATTTAAACGATGCTAGTAATGATAAAAGTAGCTAATGTAAAGGAACTGATAACTAAACACAAGGGAACTCAGGTCTAACCAAAGACTGTATATAAAAGAGGGTCTAACTAGCAGCAGCCAAACACTGCTGTATCAGGCTAAAGGTAACGTTAGCCGGCTAGCACTTACCTTACATTTGCCAAGAAAACCAAGACGTTTAGCTCGTTTTTGTTCTGTGAAACGCAAAAAGACGATCACATTTCCCCGTTAAAACATCTACTGATACATACTGGGCCCATACATTTAGCAAAAACATTAATTACGTACTAGCTTTGGACATGTTTTCACTCTCACCGTCCTCTTCTCGTGCTCACGTGTTTTGGAATGAGGGCTGACATGAGCAGAAGACGTCAATATCCGGTTAGATATCAAAATAAAAGCCGCCTAGTGTGAGTGTTTTTCAACATTTCCATTTAAGATCTCTTCAGTCTTAAGTGAGGCTTTCTTTAATTTAATATCTCTGTATGTTTTTTTATATTTCACAATGTAAATTAATTAATTAATTAATTATATTAACTTCATTCAATCACTGTGAATGTCCTGTTCTCAATGATTAGATCATAATCCATCCATCAAACTGTCCTCTGTTCTCTTTGAAATGCTGTCAGTCATCTGCTGGCAGAGCTGTGTGTGTGTGTGTGTGTGTGTGTGTGTGTGTGTGTGTGTGTGTGTGTGTGTGTGTGTGTGTAACTAAGTAACTTACTTTGAGTAGATTTCATTTAAGATACTTTTTACTTTTTCTTGAGAAAAATTTTAGGCAAAAACTTTTACTTGTACTTGAGTAAAAATTCATCAGAGTATTGGTACTTTTACTTAAGTACAAAATTTTAGTACTCTTTCCACCTCTGTCCATTACCTAAAAAATAACGCTGTTAGTAACGGCATTATACTTAAACACTGTTACTCCCAACACTGCCCACAAGATAAATGGGCTTGAACTAGTTGAAGCAATGCTAAACATAGCAAAAAACAACGGTTGTATAGGGACCCTTAATGTAAAGTGTTACCAAAACATTTGAGGCCATCCAAGCACATGCCTCATTCCAACACTCCAGTAAAGACTGAAGTGTACTCAACAATCCCTGCTTCACTGGCAAGTAAATTTGGCAGCTGTCGGCATATAAAATAAAACTAATGCTGTGCCTTCAAAAGAGCATTCCCAAGGGGAGCAGATAGATGGAAAAAATCAGAGGGCCCAGAACAGACCCCTGAGGCACCCCCAATTTTAGTGGAGCTTCATCTGGGCAGTAGTAGCTCAGGAGATAGAGTGGGTTGTCCAGTAGAAGGTTGTAGGATCGATCCCAGCTATCAGCAGAGAATTCTGTTGTTGTGTCTTTGGGCAAGACACTTAACCTGACTTGCCCACTAGTGGTGGTCGGAGGGACAGGTGGTACCTGTGCTCGGCAGCCTCGCCTTTGTCAGTGTGTGCCTCAGGACAGCTGTGGCTACATTGTAGCTCATCATCACCAGTGTGTGAATGGATGAATGATACACTGTAGTGTAAAGCACTTTGGAGTCATCTGACTCTGAAAGGTGTTATACAAGTTCAGGTCTTTTATCATTCATCTGATGTGTCCAAGAGACCTCATCCACTGCAAAGCAGCTCCAGAGAGCCCTACCCACTACTCCAGGCAGGACAACAGGATCTGGTGATCAACCGTGTCAAAGGCCACCGTCAGGTCCATAGGTCACAGCGCCACTGCATCCCCAGCATTCACTGCTGAAAACATGTCATTCACGACTTTTAACAAAACAGTTCTAGTACTATGCCTAGCTCTAAAGCTGGACAGTAGGGGTTCCAGGACATCATTGTCTACCAAGAAAGATGACAGTTGTTCATACACCACTTTCTTAAGTAACTTGGCACAGAACTAGAAGTAATCGACTTGTAATTGGATAGAACTCCTGAATCCCGCCCCACTTTTTCAGCAGAGGTTTCACAACCACATGTTTGAGTTCACAAGGGACCACACCAAAGGTTAAGCTACTATTTATAAGCGACAGGACTGGAATGGATAGGGCTGCATGTTTGAAAAACCAGGCTGGCGTAATGTTGTGTGACTCGACTACTGCATAACACGTTTTAGCTAATAACTATTTTAAAGGAATCATCACCTGAAACTTTCACTTTTCTCCTTGAAAAAATTTATATAATGGCTTCCTAATGATTTTTCACTGGCCGGGAAGCCGATATTTAACATTGGAGCGTTTGTTTAATCTTGCCTTCTTCAATCAGCCCACGTGCACCCCACGAGCACGCACACTCCAAAACGAGATCTTGAGTTCTCGCTTACATGTCGTCACAAAGTCAGGATATACCATATATGGACAGTGCAGAGCAACGCTGCTACAGGCCACACTGCCCCTCTCCCCCTCAAATTCAGTCGAGCATTACTGAAATCTGGAGAACGCAAAATGAAGAAGCGAGTTTCACATGTGAGCTGCTCAGTAGTTGACTGCCAAACTCAACACATAAATGTTTTGTTCTACCAAAATTGGACCAAGCTACCAGGGACCAGTGGATTACTTTCATTTTTAACGGCGCTGTTCCGGAAACCCTCCCCACTGGTCTCGAGGATTTGTCTAGAAAGAGGGTCCATTCCAACATTGAGAAACTTGCCTGCAATTCAAACGGTAAGGCAGAATCTCTACTGTGTATGAATGCTGGGACGTTGTAGCCTGGCAAGCCATCCTATATATGTGAATATATAATCTGGCCACGAACCATTGACAGCTCTCAATCGTGAGGCGGGATCTACAGTTGTCTTTCAAAATGTCAGCACGCAATTGGATAGCGCTAGGACCAATCAGAGTAACGAACAACGTGACGTAATCACAGCGACGGAAAAGAGGGAGCCAGCAATGGCGTCTAACATCAATGATTTCTGTCGTTTTTGTATGAAAAACATGTTAATATCAGGTGTACTGGGACATTGCACTACTTTGTTTGATAAAAAATAAGAAGCCGCTAAGTATATTCGACAGACTTATGCACGTTGGAGTCTAAATAATCCAATGTTGATGACAAAGCCATTTCAAACAAACGTGGTTCCTGCGCCGCCGCCATATTGCTTGGGTTTGTGGCCGCAGCTCTGACATCATCGGCTACTCCCGCTCTGTGATTGGCCCACATAATAGAGCGCTGTGATTGGCCCAACCAAATCTATAGCAAGCTGTGATTGGACAGCCACAGCAGCGGAGCAGGCTGTGAGGGTTCCAGTGAAGCGTGCCTAGACCAAACTCTGCAAAGCAAGAATTTGGTCTAGTTCACTAGGCTAGGGACGTTGGGCTCCACGTACAAAACTGCCAAAAACACTGAGAAAGTGAGAAACATGCATTATTATAATGACCGTCCGGCACAGCCGAAATATTGCATGTGATCTTGCAAGAAAATATGTCATTTACAAAAAAGGGTCAGAAAAACACCTTTTAAATTTATTTTTCCAATACAATTTAATTAAAAGACGTAGATATCCACAGTATTATAGGTGATGACTCCTTTAAATCAGTTTATTGATGCTAAAAATCTATTTTATGACAACCTGCATTACCTTTGGGATTTTTTCATTGATTAATCAAAAGAAATGGAGTGGAAATTGTCTCTGTGACTGTGTTATAAATATATAAATGACCCGCACTTGGTAAGCACCTTTCAGAGTCAGAGGACTCCAAAGCGCTTTACACTACAGTGTATCATTCATTCATTCACGCACACATTCACACGCTTGTGGTGATGAGCTACATTGTAGCCACAGCTGCGATGGGGTTCACTGACAGAGGCACCATCAAACACAGGCACCACCGGTCCTTCCGACCACCATCAGCAGGCAAGGAGGGTGAAGTGTCTTGTCCAAGGACACCCATCCATCCATCCATCCATCCATCCATCCATTTTCTTCCGCTTATCCGGAGTCGGGTCGCAGGGGCAGCAGCTTAAGGAGGGAAGCCCAGACCTCCCTCTCCCCAGCCACTTGGGCCAGCTCCTCCGGTGGAATCCCAAGGCGTTCCCTGGCCAGCCAAGAGACATAATCCCTCCAGCGTGTCCTGGGTCTTTCTTTGGGTCTCCTCCCAGTTGGACGTGCCCGGAAAACCTCACCAGGGAGGCGTCCAGGAGGCATCCTAATCAGATGCCCGAGCCACCTTAACTGGCTCTTCTCGATGTGGAGGAGCAGCGGGTCTACTCCGAGCCCCTCCCGGATGACCGAGCTTCTCACCCTATCTCTAAGGGAGAGCCCGGACACCCTGCGAAGAAAACTCATTTCGGCCGCTTGTATCCGCGATCTCGTTCTTTCGGTCATTACCCAAAGCTCGTGACCATAGGTGAGGGTAGGAACGTAGATCAACTGGTAAATTGAGAGCTTCCCCTTTCGGCTCAGCTCTCTCTTCACCACGACAGACCGGTACAATGCCCGCATCACTGCAGACGCAGCACCAATCTGCCTATCGATCTCACGCTCCACCCTTCCCTCACGCCTTCTCCAAATCCACAAAACACATGTAGATTGGTTGGGCGAACTCCCACGCACCCTCCAGGACCCCCCCAAGGGTATAGAGCTGGTCCAGTGTTCCACGGCCAGGACATAAACCACATTGCTCCTCCTGAATCCGAGGTTCGACTATCTGACAGACCCTCCTCTCCAGAACCCCTAAATAGACCTTACCAGGGAGGCTCAGGAGTGTGATCCCCCTGTAGTTGGAACACACCCTGCGGTCCCCCTTTTTAAATAGGGGGACCACCACCCCGGTCTGCCAATTCAGTGGAACTGCCCCCGATGTCCACGCGATACTGTAGAGCCGCGTCAACCAACACAGCCCCACAACATCCAGAGCCTTAAGGAAATCCGGGCGGATCTCATCCACCCCCGGAGCCTTTCCACTGAGGAGTTTTTTGACCACCTCAGTGACCTCAGCTCCAGAGATTGGAGAGCCCACCCCAAAATACCCAGACTCTGCTTCCATGCTGGAAGACGTACCGGTGGGATTGTTGAGGTCTTCGAAGTACTCGACCCACCGATTCACCACGTCCCGAGTCGAGGTCAGCAGCACACCCTCCCCACTGTAAACAGTGTTGGTAGTGCACTGCTTTCCCCTCCTGAGACGCCGGATGGTGGACCAGAATCTCCTCGAAGCCGCACGGAAGTCTTGTTCCATGGTCTCACCGAACTCCTCCCATGCCCAGGTTTTTGCCTCCGCGATCACCCGAGCCGCATTCCGCTTGGACTGCCGGTACCTATCAGCTGCCTCCGGAGTCCCACAGGCCAAAAGGACCTGATAGGACTCTTTCTTCAGTTTGACAGCATCCCTAACCGCCGGTGTCCACCAGCGGGTTCGGGGATTGCCGCCATGACAGGCACCGTCCACCCTGCGGAACCTTTAAGCCTGAATGATTTAAAAGGTCAATGTGTCAAAACAAACACATTTCTTAGAAATGTTTAAGAAAACAAGTTGGAAATTTGCAAATAATGAAACAAAGCAAAATATTGAACAATTTTTTCCTTAGATGTATTAACTTTTCAATAAAATTGGGGATGACTCAAGACTTCTACATGGAGCTGAACCTAGTCTATTTAAAGTATTAATACATAATAAAGCAAAATAAAATTCAATCTTGTAGCGTGTGACAAGGCCTTTTTAATGGGTAAAAGGTCAAAGGGGGCTTCACCAGCTGGACCTACGGGAAACCTCTACACCAGGGTTGGTAGCCTTGCACTGACGTCGGTGAACATAAATGATAATTTGTTAAACCTAAACAAATAATAACAGACAGCTTACTTTGACACCCAGACATCACAACCTTCCTAAGATTCTTAACAGAGGCTTGTTAACAACAGCTAATATCATTTTCCATGATTTCTCATTCATGAGTTCACTTGATATTACATTGAACCATCATTAATAATCATTTTTGTGGCGCATCATCAGTAGTGGTAGAACATAGTAATAAATAGATTTTTATAAACTATCTTCTCGACTCTGCCTCACATCATTATTATTATTTTAAAGCGTTGGGTCTGCCTTTAAAGAATAGTTTGAGTTACTACATGCTGTGGTGCAGCACGTGAAGATCCTTTTCTCCCCAGAGTGCCAAATCAGATTAAAGGTACACCTCAGGTTGTTCCTTGACATGAATTAACCCATTTAGGTCAGACACATTTGCCCCGCCATCCGTAAGCTCTCTCAATTGACAGTTTACTTGAGAAAGGAGCGATTAACCAAAGCTGGTGTAATTGTTTAATCTGATGTATTGGCACTTTTCTCAGGACATTAAGCCCCATGTCTTCTTCAAGAGCATAATGATTCTCCAACAACAAACAGGCATTTTCATTGTCTGAACACTCAGGTTTCCATTGTTATGTGTTCCCATTTTATTTGTGTTAAAATGTCACTGATCTGCATCTGCATCAAATGTTTTCTCAGTAACACGGTTGCAAAACATCTTTAAAGCGGCTACAGTTAAGCCCCCTTCAGACCGGCCATGAAAAACAGAAATGTTCGGGACTCTGTCCATAAGACCTTTGTGTCTGAATACAAACATCCGGTTAACCTTTTCCTGAATTAGACCACACGAAGCCCCTAGTAACAGGACCGGACTCGTCACAGACAGGGTGGCTGCTTCAGACTGGTGAGGTCGAGTTCAGGACAGGGAGGAGGAGGGGAGCGGGCGACGCTGTAAGTGCGCACCTAGATTACATATATCACGTGACCGGGAAGGTAACGTTTTTCAACACGTCTGACCAGAAAACTTTGCCACTTGGTCGTGAATGTTTCCATATATGCCGGGTAGCTCGCTCCTGTAGCATGCGGCGAACCATGATAGCTCGCCGCATACGGTACTATCTCCTGGAAGCGCGACAGAGCGCTTCACACCGCTTCCGTAATTCCTTTATTAACCATTGAGCTTCATCATCTAGGTCTCTTATGCGTCTTCTTGTGCGCAGAATTGTGCTTAACGCAAGTCCGATCAGTGAGAGGAATTCTATCACTTTGTTTGGGGAAATGACGCATGTACGCCCGCCGCACTATGTTTATGCAATATCTGGGTACAGCCTTCCCACCCCCCACCCCCTCCGACATCTGGAACTTTTCCCTGCTGTGTGAAGGCAGCCGAAAGGACAAGTTCAGGTGCAAAAGTGGTGTGTCTGAAAACAGTTCTGGTTAAAGACCGGACTGTATTGTCCACACATATTCCAGAATGTCAATCTGAAAGGGCTTTAGTAGGATAACTCCAACATTTGGCTGGCTGAACACTGGTGAAATTTCACTCAGTTATCAGAATGTGCTATGGTCCAGCCATATTCTTTATTCAAGGATGAATGATCATTTATCCTAATAATTTCCATTATTATTAGTAGTAGATCCTTTTTGTTGTTGGTGTTTGGCCTGGTTTGCATTGTTTTCTCCAGTTATCCAACTGAAATCTGGGCAGCATAGCTCAAGGTTTCAAATATTTTCTACCAGATTATGGATTGGTGCTGACCTGATCCATGGAGAAATGTTCACATGCAATTTTGATTAACTGGAAATCTGTGGCGTGACAGTTCCTTGTTTTTATAGTTTGAACAAAAAGTAAAACTACATGGTAATCCAAGGGGTTCAAATGAAGGCAACTGGACTTCTTTGGTTTCTTGAAGACGTTTCGCTTCTCATCCGAGGAGCTTTGTCAAAATTGACAAAGAATTGACAAAGCTTCTCGGATGAGAAGCGAAACGTTCCAAGAAACCAAAGAAGTCCAGTTGCTTTCATTTGAACCCCTTGGATTACCATGACCTGGATTAGGGGTGGGAATTGATAAGTTTTTATCAATATCAATGGCATTGTCGATTCTGTCTATCAATCCAATTCCTTATCAATTCCCTTATCAATTCCCGAGTAGTTCAATAGGTGGCAGAAAATGTATCGCACCCAGTTTCCTGCATTATAACTGTCAGTTTATTTATGATAATCAATTGTACCTGGTATCGTTCAGAAAAATCATTCCAAATGTTCTCCTTTATGCTCCTTGTGAAGGCAGAGTCATGTTCTTGCTGTAGTTTTTGCATGATGGTAAAAATCTCACCACAGGTCGGACTTTAGTCGCTGGAGTCTGCTAGTGTGGAGATGTGTATATAAGGTAGGGTGACCATATTTCCATTTCCAAAAATGAGGACAGGGGATCTGTGCCTACCAATGACGCCACACAAACCACGTTGGGACCCATTTTTTTCCCGGTGTTCTGTCAGAACACCTGGCTTAGAGCTAAAATTAATATCAGATTCTGCCAACAAAATGGCTGTATAAAACAATTTATATGTAAACCGAGGTGTTTTTGCAAACACTATAATTAATACTCCTGGGCAGGGTTTGAATTACACATAGGATTCTGGGGGAGCCCAGTGACGGGGGTGGGGGTCTGTTTGCCTTGGCCCCCAAAATGCCCTGATACGGCCCTGGATGCTGGATGTGGGACTGAATTTTGAAGGTGATCTGACTATCACATGCTTATGAATTATTGCTTTATGAAGGTAAAAAGATGTAGTGGAATAAATCTACCAACATTTTCATTTTAGAGAACTTTGTTTAGTTTACTTGTTTGTATTTGAATATTTTCCTGTCCTGTCTGTCTCTGATCTTCCTGCTTCTCCTCAATCCACAAGAAAAAACTGTTTCCTGGCTTCCTCCTGATTCACCTCGAGTTACTTTTGAACTAAACAGGTCAAATTAATTCCTGGCTGAAAAACAGTGGAGTGTGCGCTGGCGGCCGCATTGGCCGCACAGGTGAGGTGAAATCACCTGCGCACAGGTGACGCACGCTCCGCTGCGGAGCGCGTCAGACACGAATAAATGATACGATTAAAAGACAGAAGTAGCAGATCATATGAACGGACATGAACGATCGCATGTTAATTATATTTTTGGTGGCACCACTTTGAGAATGTTACTGTGGCCGTGCTGCCCGGCGCGCATCAATAATCAGCATCATCTGTCCTCTCCGCTCAAAAAAATCCCCGGTGCGCTGAGAGTCCATATAAATAATGTAATATAGGTAGAAACAGGATCTTTTTTCGGGCTTCCCAAGGGTGTGTAGGTTGACGGCTTCCAGCTCCCCCGTAATTCAAACCCAGCTTAAAGGAAAAGTTCGCTTTTTTAGACATTAAGTTTTATGTGTTCCTTCACCCACCCAGTGCTCTGTAAACTTTGACCCATTTCACACACACCCCCCTGCCCAGAGATTTTCAGGGGAGAAGTGATTCAGAAAGGTAGTTCTAGCTAGTTTCGGGGGCGCTTTATCTGCGCCGTTTAGCCTCACAAAAGGATTAGCCTCTGAAAGCATGGCTAATTTGCATCTCACAAACAAAGAGAAAAAATTTACAACGTCACATTACAACGGGACTAGTTTTTGTCATTCGTATCCCTGCGCCGGTC
>SSNS01000346.1:415686-431519 GCA_006937985.1 Aphyosemion australe
GACCGGCGCAGGGATACGAATGACAAAAACTAGTCCCGTTGTAATGTGACGTTGTAAATTTTTTCTCTTTGTTTGTGAGATGCAAATTAGCCATGCTTTCAGAGGCTAATCCTTTTGTGAGGCTAAACGGCGCAGATAAAGCGCCCCCGAAACTAGCTAGAACTACCTTTCTGAATCACTTCTCCCCTGAAAATCTCTGGGCAGGGGGGTGTGTGTGAAATGGGTCAAAGTTTACAGAGCACTGGGTGGGTGAAGGAACACATAAAACTTAATGTCTAAAAAAGCCACTGATGCCTTAGAGAAACGTCCTTAGCAGGAAAAGTGTCAAACCGAAAAGGTGATCCTGTAACATCCTTATTGTTACAACCCGGGAACCTGCAGGTACGCACCATGGCTCGATATATTTAAGAAAAACTACTTTTAAGTGAATTTAGAAGTTGTTGTTTCACTCATACAGCCAGGATTAGCAGCCAGACGCGAGTCACGTGACGCCGTTCTAGCTGCTGCGGTGACCGGCGCAGGGATACGAATGACAAAAACTAGTCCCGTTGTAATGTGACGTTGTAAATTTTTTCTCTTTGTTTGTGAGATGCAAATTAGCCATGCTTTCAGAGGCTACTCCTTTTGTGAGGCTAAACGGCGCAGATAAAGCGCCCCCGAAACTAGCTAGAACTACCTTTCTGAATCACTTCTCCCCTGAAAATCTCTGGGCAGGGGGGTGTGTGTGAAATGGGTCAAAGTTTACAGAGCACTGGGTGGGTGAAGGAACACATAAAACTTAATGTCTAAAAAAGCGAACTTTTCCTTTAAGCTGCGCAACATGCGTGGTGACGTCATTTGCGCCGCCTGGAATATAGCGCTTTCTACAGTAGCTAAAAATAGATTTCGCAAAGCACTCTGGGGCGGAGGGTCATACAAGTAAGCTAGCAGTTATAATGGATATGGGTCTGAGTTGCTCCGATCTGACTAAAGTTATTTTTTCGTCTCCTAAAGATTTTCAAACAGCAAGGAACTTAACGCTGCTGCTGGGGGAGGGGCTAATCGGACTCTAGACGCCCAGATCGGATGTTGGAGAGGACTTTTTATCCCTTTTCCAAAGCCGGTAAAGTCCGCAACCACAAACCACATGAAACAGCTGGAAAGCTAAACGAACTAAGCTAAAGACAGAAGAAGCAAAGCGGTGGTAGTTTTTTAGTTGGACGAGCGGATTTTAACTGTGGAGCAGATCAAGAAAAGCACGTATATTTGTTACTTACATCTTCCTGGAGGGGAAAGTCCTACATCCGAGAATGACCTGTCGTAACGACGCTCTCAGTCGTGGGGTTATCCAGGAGGAGCAGCGGAGGAGAATTAATGCAGGGCGCAGCGTTAACGGAGAGTGGAGGCAGCGTTGTTAACGGAGAGTTCAGAGGCAGTGTTGTTAACGGAGAGTTTAGAGGCAGCGTTGTTAACGGAGGAGAGTTAACAAGGAGGCAGCGTTGTTAACGGAGAGTGGAGGCAGCGTTGTTAACGGAGAGTTCAGAGGCAGCGTTGTTAACGGAGAGTGGAGGCAGCTTTGTTAACGGAGAGTTAGAGGCAGCGGTGTTAACGGAGAGTTAGAGGCAGCGGTGTTAACGGAGAGTTAGAGGCAGCGGTGTTAACGGAGGAGAGTTAACAAGGAGGCAGCGGTCCAGCTGAACGTCTGGGCCAAACAGCATGTCCACCCAAACATCCACGAAAAAGGCTTTTGACCAGAGGTGAGTGGAATATAGAAAGTAGGGACACAAATGATAACCTGACAGTTAAAAAACTACTTTGAGAAAATGTTACTTGAGCACTGTGAGTAATGAACTTATTTTTATATTACTCAAGAAGGAGCCATGATGGGAATAATGGCGTTTAAAACAACAGCGCTGCTAGCGGGGTTAGTTTTTACTTTCACTTTCATTTGAGCTAGCGCTTCAGTTCTGGTGATCGATAATTAGCAGGGTCGCCATCAAGAAAAGCTCTCTGGTATGTTTTTTTTTTGTCAAAACAACTTCCTCCATTTTATGCCTTCATATCGATGTCAAAACGCTCTGAAACTGTATATTTTCTATTGTTAATGCGGCTTATCAGTTTGACCCTTCTCAGAAGCCTTTGCGTGGTGACGTCAACTGTAGAATACCCTATTGATAACAGAATCGTTTGCAAAAATGGCGAACGATTCCTAGGAATTGAAACAGTGGGAACCGGTTCTCAACAAGAACCGGTTTTCGATTCCCACCCCTAACCTGGATGACTGAGAACCTTCACCAGCATAAAACTACATGCCTGATTATTGATCGTTCTAACCAGTTCAGTTTTCACTGTAACCAAGAATTGGCATTTTACCCTCCGCCATTGCAGCCATTGCCATTTTGTGAAATAGGCTTATAACAACTGAAAAGTCTGCGACTTTTTTATGTACCTCAGTGTTTGTGTTTATTTCCACTGAGGGACAAAGAGCTAAGATGTGAAAAACAGAAGAAGCCAACACTGCAGATTAACCCATTCACACAGGAAATAATACACGGCTGGAACATGAAATGATTGATAATTTAACAATTAATAATAAATAAATTCTGTGCTTTTTGTTATAATAAATGATGTTCGGAGGAAAATCACTTTTCCCTTTCAAGCATAAAAATAAACTGACACAATTTTCCTCAGCTAGCCTAAAAATCTACACTGTCAATTTGCTAAGCAAAATAATTTTGCATTGCATGACGGTCTAGCCACGCTCTGTTGGAACCTCAGCAGGCCTGAACAGTCTTGTGTTTTGCCAATCACAGCGCTCTATCGGTTTGTTTGGCAGGATGATGCGACGGAGAGGAACGAGATGGCGATGGCTCATTTGAAACGGCTTTGGCATCAATTCTGGATTATTTCAACTTTGGGCTTTTCTTAGAGTCAAGAGCAGATAGAGGTACTTAATAGGGGTGTGCCATTTTCAGTACCTCACCATTTGATTTGATTCTGGGTCTTTCAATATGATTATTAAACGATTATCACAATTTCCACTATGTTTAATGGATTTTTTCACTGTTACATCTATAAATAAATGTGACTAATGAAAATGAAAGTAAACATGTCAGTTTCGCTTTGTAAACAGAACCAGCTGAGAGTCTGCAAACTGGAGCAATGCAGAGCTTCTGGTCTTAGATCACCTGACAGTTCACGTGGGACTGTGAAGAACAGACACCTTTTGGAGCGGCTCGTGAAAAACCTTAAGGAGAGTTGCAACAATCGGCATAAAAATCAAGTTATGTTCAAGCTAAAGGGAAGTCTGTGACGGCGCTTAGACGGTCCCCACAACCACTTTATCCCACCATCGCATAATCTTTAGTCAAAAACACATGATTGCACCACATTACCGCCATATGCCGACCCTATAAATGCCCAAAGGCTCCCTGGTGCCGCCTCAGCTTTACAGCAAAGTAACGCCGTAGTTTTATGAAAGAGAAGGGAGTTCTAGGCAAATTTTGTTAATCCTTCCTCGATTGTTTGCTGGTTAGGAGGAACAACCACCAAGCCGGTGCATCACTTCTTTTCATCTATACCGGAATGGAAATGTGTAAGGTGCTGTCACATGTTGGTAGTGTTGCTGTTGCTGTATTTTATTTTAGTTTTACACAACTTTGCTTTAATCCACCTAACAAATTGATCTCATGCACTGTGGCTAAAGCTGAGAAACAAGCTTCCATCATTGCTGTTTTGTTTTTTCCGCTGGTCCGTCCCCTAAAGCGTCCGGGTGGCAGGCATAATTTTTATGTTCCTACCATGGTTAGACCACCAAAACGGATGCCCTCAACACCTTGGCTGCACACAGAAATCCTGTCCATAAAAGAACAGAATCGGTGACAAAGGGCAGCCTTGGCAAAGTCCAACTCTGGTCAGCCACCTTGACAATGGAGGCACGGAACATGGCTCACTCAGACTCAATGTCTCCCGCCTCTGCCTGGATTACTTAATAATTCACATAAATACTTACCATTCATCAAAAATTAATGTGATTCAAAAGTACTTTTCATTTGATGGCCAAGCTATGGCAAAACCCTTTGCTTCCTGATGTGAAAGTAGGGACTGCTATTGGCCCACCAGAATGAGCAAACACCTTTTACGACACTCTGCAGTTTGCTCATTGCTGTGGGGTTGGAGCTGAAGATGCTATTGCACACCTGCTCCAACAAACCCTCAGTTTTCTGGATAAAGCAGGCAGCTCTGTGAGGATCATGGTCTTTTTTTAACATAGTCTTTTTTAAACTACATGTAAACTTTACTCAAAACTTTCTTAGTAGATATTCGACATTCCAAGATCTCATCGAGTAGAGTCCAAGACGGGCATAGGGGAAAACATTCAAAATTAGTTTGACAAAGTGTCTCAGCTGTAAGCACCTAAAGAATTGTGAATTATGGATATGAAATTTAGCCACCAATTGTTCAAAAGAGGCAAATGTACCATCAACATATAAGTCACAAAGAGAATGTTATGCCTCTAGTAGCCCACCTATTAAAGGCCTCATCAGATACAGAGGGAATAAACATGTGGTTCTTTGTCACAGGGGCAGCAAATGATAATTCAGTGAGACCAAAAGACTGATTCCAAATCTTTATTGTCTGAACAACAATGGGATTGGCAGAGTAAGAAGGAATTGGGTGTGAAAAGTGTAGCCAAGAGCAGACACACACACACACACGCACACACACACACACACACACACACACACACACACACACACACACACACACACACACACACACACACACACACACCAAAACAGCAGTGCATTAATATTAGAGTCCCAGTAATAATACATAACATTAGGAAGCAGCATGCCCCCCAAATCGTGCTGTAATTGTAACACCTTTTTACTGGCTCTTGGGCATTTGTTATGTCAAATTAAACCCCGAAAGCAAACTATCCAGGTTAAAAGAAATTTTTAGAAATAAAGATTGGGAGACCTCGAAACAGATACAGGAACTTAGGTAATGCAGTCAATTTAACAGTGTTTGTCCTCCCTCCCAAAGACAGGGGAAAAGATTCCCACCATGAAACACCTAGTCTAAGATTAGCCAATGAAGGATTACAATTAGTCCCAAAAAGTTCTTTAAATTTGCGTGTAATCCAAATACCTAAATATTTAAATTTATTTGGGCTTATTTTCCATGAAATTGGGCCAGTGAGCTGTCCCTCCAAAAGAGTTACCGGTCCGGCATCATTTCACTCTTTTGAACGTTAACCTGAGATCTGATCAAATGTGGCAAGAAGAGTCAACAACTTGGGGACACCAGAAAGAGGATCTGAAATATATAGAAGCATATCATCTGCATAAAGAGAGACTTTCTAAATAGATCCCAGACGTGAGATGCTGCTGATATCTAGGTTCTGCCTCATGGCAATAGCCAAAGACTCAGTAGCACCTGCAAACAGGAGAGGCGACAGTGGGCCTCCCTGTCTAGTTCCACGTTTTAAGTCAAAAGCTGCCAATGCAGAGGAATGTAGCAATTTTATCCAGGATATAAATTTGGGTCCAAATTTAAATCTCATCAGAGGCTGAAAGAGGCAGTCCCACTCCACCCGATCTAACGCCTTCTCAGCATCCAGGGAAAGTACCACTTCATCAGGTCAGATGAGACAATAGTAGGCACTGTTTCGAGGTGCAGAGCCAGAACCTTTGCGAGAATTTTATCATCTGTATTCAAGAGTGATATCGGTCTGTAAGAACAGCAGCATGAGGTGTTTTTACCTTTTTTCAAAAGCACAGAAATGACAGATTGACACATAGTCAGGAGAAGTGACCAAGCAGTAAAGGATTGAAAACCAACAGCAACAATGGTGAGAGTAGTCCAGAAAATTAACAAGCAAAGAGAAAGATGGCATGATGTATCCAAAAAAGTGTTTACTGCATACTCCCCCCACAGGGTTTACAGGTAATGATGTACTTTTCACTAGTTAAGCAACTGGAAATCTGCATGTGTCTTTTATTTTCATGTTTGGCTTTCTGTCTGGCCCTATCTGAACTGCTTAGCTTGACACATTCTGGAAGTATAGAGGTTAAAAAATAGACTCAAAGTGTAAATTTAGTAGAGCAACGGGTTGCTACGCTTCTAGGATGAAATGCATTGCAATACAATCCAGAATGTGTCACTTTGAGACCACGGGAAACACATTTACTTTAACGGTGGCTAATTGCAACTAATTGCGCAATCCGCTTTGCAGACATTACGCAACACTTACGCATCCGGTGGACATGCCTGGTATGTCTTACCCCAGCCAATGTGAAGACAACCTTCTCTAAGATCAACCCACCAAAGGTGGCTGGACCTGACAATATTTCTGGCCATGCTCTGAAACTACATTATTAAGTTTGCATATTATACAACCGTAATTGTTCTCATCACCAACAACGTTGAAACAAACTACAGGAATGAGTTGAGTCAACTTGTCCAGTGGTGTAAAAACAACAATTTCTTCCTAAATGTAGAAAAGACAAAGGAGACTGTGATCTTATCTCACAGACAGGACTAAGTTTAGATACCTGTTCCTCTGGGGCTCATAGGATTACATGTGGTGTGCCCCAGGGTTCTATTTTAGGCCCAGTGCTTTTTAACCTTTATATGCTCCCACTTGGTGGTGTCATCAGGAGACATCGAGTGAACTTTCACAGTTACGCTGATGATACACAGTTGTACATCTCCGTGTCTCCTGATGACACACAGCCAATGGACGCAATTTTTAACTGCATTTTAGACATCAAATCCTGGATGGCAGAAAACTTTCTCCAGCTCAACCAGGACAAAACTGAGGCTCAAAGAGAGAGACTTTTACTAAAATTACAATCACTGTCTTTTAATCCTTCACAACAAGTGAAGAACCTGGGTGTGATTTTTGACTCTGAGCTGTCTTTTTTACCTCACATCAGAAACATCACTAAAATAGGTTTTTATCATCTAAAGAACATGGCCAGAGTCCGCCCCATTCTCTCTCAGGCTAATACGGAGACGCTGATGCATGCTTTTATTACCAGTAGAATTACTGTAATGCCCTGCTTTCTGGTCTTCCCAAAAAGAGCATTTCAGGTTTACAACTTTTACAAAATTCAGCGGCACGTGTCCTGACGAAGACCAGGAGGCAGGAACACATTACACCAGTCTTAGAATCATTGCATTGGCTCCCTGTATGTTTCAGGATTGATTTTAAGGTTCTTTTAATGGTTTTTAAGTGTCTTAATGGTCTTGGGCCTACTTATCTCTCAGAACTGCTTTTACCCTACAAACCCTCACGGCCTCTGCGCTCCTCTGGCAGTCGTCTCCTGGTTATTCCTAAGGTCAGGACACATACTCATGGCGAGGCGTCTTTTCAGTGTTACAGCCCTCGCCTCTGGAACTGGCTGCCGGAGGACCTCGGGGTCGCAGAGAACATTCATGTTTTTAAGAGCAGGCTCAAGACTCACCTTTTTAGCTTAGCTTTTAACTGATTATGATTTATTAAATTTTATTACTTGCTGTGCATATTTTATTTGATTCATTTTATCATTGTTTGTATTCTACATTATATTTATTATAATCTTATTTATTATTTATTTACTACTTTTACTATTATATTAGCTCCTGTTATTTTTATATTTGTCTTATATTATTGTTTAATCTTTCTTCCAGTGTTTCCTCTGTGGGGGGCCCTCTGTCTCGGGGGCGGTGGTCGACTGTTGCTGCTTGGGTGCCCTCTGGGTAGTGCTTTGGTGGGGTTGGGGTCTGTGCCCTCCCTTTTCGTTGCACCCTGTGTCGGTGCCTGGGCTGCTGCAGTTGACCTACAGCTACAGGGCAGATGGCTCCTCTGATGGCGTTTCTTTGCCCTACCATATCCGGCTCATCTGAACTCAGTGAAATATAATTTTTACTGATGTTCTTAAGTGTGTGTGTACGGGAGTGGGTGGTGGTGGGTAATGACTGTGCCAGTGCTTTTAAACTGGTGTGGGAGGGATGGGAATGAGGGTTATATAGGGTCATTTTAACCTGTAAAGCACTTTGAGTTGCATTGTTTGTTGGAAAAGCGCTTTATAAATAAAGTTTGATTTGATTTGATTTCAGGACAGTGACGTGCAGACAGAGGAAGAAGGGGAGGCACTGCCTCCTCTGTCATTATGACAAGTAAAATACTAATAATGATATAATATAAAATCAATGTGTCCACTGACTGGTTTATACAGTAGTTTTCTGTATGATTTAAACATGTTTATGGTAAAAATTGCTGAATTTACCTGTCTCCTGATACAATACATGGCAGAAGCATGAAGGAAGACAGAGACGAGCGCTGCTTCTGCTCTCACTGAGTTGCCCCACACACACTAACTGATTCAGGCAAAGCGCATGCGCCAACTCCACGTATCAAGTGTGTGCAGCGCTGCACCATCAGACTGGAGGCAGAGAGGAGAGCTATTCAGGTACTCTCACATTCATACACTGCCGGTGATAAATTACTACATAGTCACAGCCACAAAAAAATATTTTCAAGCAAACCCCAGAGGATCATGTGCAAAATGTCCTAAATGTGCAAAGTTCAAAGAAAACAACAGTGGCCATATTTCAGACCCGTGAGGAACCCCCTTGCTGATGCCAAGACTATTTAGAGGATCAATCTGTGGATATTTGTTGCTACTTTCACCCTTTGTTTTTTGTGTTTTTTTTTTCATCAAGGTGCCACAAAATCTGCCTGGAAGTCATTTTCAAGATTTTCCTGGATACTCAACTTTAAGTTACCTGGTTTCAGTTTGACTAAAGATATTAATTTGTGGCAAAGCATCTCCAAAAGCAAAACATATCATTCTATGCATACAGCCATAACGTCTTCAATAAAATTTTATTTCTTTTCTGCTGAAAACGTGTTTGAGGTATAAAATATTTTAATCCATTTTGTGTTTGAGACATCACATATTTTATTGTGATTTGTTTAAATGTGATTGTTATCAAAGACGCCTATCAAAGCTGTTTTCTATTTCCCGCTTTAATCTCTGCTATAACTAATTATAATTTAATAAAAGTGCCAATGAAGAAGATGTTAGGCATTTTTGTTCCTTTGTTTCTCTTGTACAATGTGAAACTCACCGTGAATTTTAGTGTTGAGAGTTTTTCTTGTGTTTAGAATGAAAATTAATTCAGGTACATTTGTCAAATGCATTCAATAGAGCCATTAATGCATTAAAGTCCCAAAGTCAAAGTCCCATTAGTCATCATCACACACTGGTGAAATTACATCTCCGCATTTGACCCATCCCCGTGGGGAGCAGGAACTATTTGGTGGTTTACTCCCCCAATCCAACCCCTTAATATTGAGTGTCATGCAGGGAGGTATTGGGTCCCATTTTTTCAAAGTCTTTGGTATGACCCGACTGGGATTTGAACCCCGATCTCCCAGTCCCAGGGCAGACACTCATACCACTAGACCACTGAGCTGGTTATTTATCAATCCTTACAATTGTATTCTTATTAGGGGTGGGACTCGATTAAAAAAATTAATCTAATTAATTAGAGGCTTTGTAATTAATTAATCTTGATTAATCGCATTTTAATCGTTCAAGAAAATTTGCCCCAAAAGCAACTTTTTAAAATTAAAAATAATAAGATAGAGAATTAAACAATAGTCATTGACATGATTATTGTAAACACAAGCTCTTTTAATTTCTGAAAAAAAAATGCTTTTAAATTGTATTTCAATTCAAAACAAGAGAAAAAAAATATATATGTATATCAGTGGCAAAATCAGGAGAGACCTAAAAGTACAATACTATTTAAGTACATTTTGATAATGATATTGTCTTTAAAATAATAATAATAGTAATAATAATAGTAATAATAATAATAATAATAATAATGGGTTGATAGAATGTGTGTGCAATTTGATTTGATTTAGCATCATTAGAGACAGAAATGAAGGCAAAAACACATGAAGAGGGATTTCTGATCACTCATTTGATTGTAGTTTTAGTTGTGTTTGGAGCACAGATTGACTAGATTGATATTTAGGGCATGTATTTTGCTGCTAAACTTCAACATCCCCCAATTGGGGGACCCTACGGCTTAAAGGGTTAAATGCGTTTTTTTTTCTAATTAATTAATCATAATTAACGCGTTAAATTCCCACCCCTAATTCTTAGATGTATAATTTTGTACAGTTGAGTGGGGAAAAACCCAGGCTATTGACTGGCGGAGGGGAAGCTTTTTATAATGATTAGTCCATAGTTAATTTCTAATTTAAAACCATAGAACATGTATTGTAATTGATCTAATTTTCAGTGACATCTCTGCACTAGGGGCAAGTGGGGCCGGGCCCCACCAAATGGCACTGTTGTACTCTATGCTCGCTTAAAAATAATCAGTGGAACAGAATGGTTCATTTTAGAGTAGTATAGTATAAAAATGTCACCAAGAAAATGCTGTTATAAACATTTGTAGATGTATAACTATGTTTTTGCCAGGATACTGACAAGCTCAGTAGGTTAAATCCTCTTGAAAAATCAGAGAAGGGTCCAGACCAGGCTGGACAATGAGCTACCATTTTAAACATGGAAGATTCTGAAATCAAAGTGTGCATGCGCAACTCACTCTCAATAGAAAGCCATAGGGCACTGAGGCCTCAAGGCCAATCAAAATATTGGCATAGTACACATGCCATTACATTTTTGTTCTATTGGACAGCAAGCTTGCAGCGGCACCAATCCATAGTCCAAATCATTAGGTGGCAGTAATGCACCTCAAGTATTGTCTCAACCATCATAAACTCAAAGAAGAGTACAGCCGCAGCCCTGTTATTGTTAGCTACTTAAATTGTTTAAGAAACTTTTCAACACTCAAAAGGATTAAAGCATTTACATGGAGCACAATGGAGCAACAAAGGTTAAATGCACTGGCTATGCTGTCCATTGAAAACGAATTAATTCATGGATTACTGGATTTTGACAGCAGAGTTATTGAGAAGTTTGCTCAGATGAAACATCGTAGCGCATCTTTCCCGTTCAAGAAATAAACAACTGGTGAGCGACCCTTTATTTGCAATCTCGTATCTAAAAAGTTATTCTTGAATTATCACATTTAAATATTTGCATTTCCAGTGTGTAGGTTTGTGCTCTGTTTGTGGTTTATATAAGATTGCAAGCATGTGTGTGTGTGTGTGTGTGTGAGAGAGAGAGAGAGATAGCTGTGGAATTTTTGTGTCCCACCTATCAAATTATGCCAGAGACACCACTGCTAATTTTGACTCAGTTTAAATTTTTTAAGCAATTAAATGAGCTAAATGTTTTTTTTAGTATTTACTGATGTTGTGGTTTAGCTTTTTGAGCCAACATACTGAAGCAAACCAGTCTCAGGCTGGTTTTACTATGCATCATATAGCAATGTACTTTGAGTTTTCTAAAACTAAATATTTGATATATTAATTGTATAAAAGATGGACAAACAAGAAAGGTATGTAACATTGCTTTACATATGCTTTTACTTTACATTCAACAGAAAAAAACTCTAGTTGTGCATTCATACAAGATAATGCTGTCTTTTTAAATACAGTTGTGTTTTTTTTGTTTTCCATTTGCAATAAACTATTTTTATGAAAAATATGAAATGAAACAAGATATTTGCCTGTTTGTTTTTTGTCTTTTCTTTTATCCAAAAAGGAGAACATGAATGTTTATGCAGGAGCCACAGAGGAGACCTCTGTCTTTGATGTGGATACTTCAGAACCTTCATCCACCTGTTTGCCAAAGAGCTGCATGATGCATGTGCGAAACTGAAGGGAAAGGAAATACAATGAGGGTTAAAATATAAACAAAATACATTTAATAATATTAGCTGATAAATGTGTCGATAAGTCCACTGTGCCCACCTGCCGGTTCATGAAGACATAAATGATTGGGTTATAGATGGTGGCGCTCTTGGCAAAATATGCTGGCATGGCAGCGGCCAGTGGATGGAAGGCATATCCAGGGTTGGCCGCAGCAAAGCAGGCAAAAAAGGTGTAAGGACCCCAGCACACAATATACGCTATGATCATGACGACAACCATCCTGGATACTTCCTTCTCAGCTTTCTGGGTGGACTCAGATTCCTTCTGCTGCATGGCAACCTGAGGTCCACAAATCAAGACAGTCAGGTTTTATCTTTGATAATTGATTAAGATTCATGTTACGTTAGACTGTGAGGAACACAACTTACAGAATGGATGGCCAGCCACACAAAGAAGTAGCAGATGATGATGACACTCAGAGGTAAGATACAACATGTGAGCATCAGAACAATCATGAAGGACTGGACTCCTGGGTCGTCACTTCCACTGAATACATCAGGTCCACAAGAGGTTTTCAGTCCATGAGGCCAATACCTGAGACAATGAAATGTAATTTGACAATGAAATTTCTGCTTGGTTCACCTTCCGGCACTCAGACTTGTTTTATATGTACTCATGGGGTATAGATTACCTGCTCCATCCAAAGATTGGAGGAGCACACCATCCTGCAGCCCAGACCCAGGAGAACACAATTCCAGCTGTGGCCCATTTGGCATCAAACTTGACATTTCCAAATGGTTTGCAAACGACTATCCATCTCTCCCAGGAGATGATGGTAAGGGACCAAAGACCAGCAATACCTGTGGAAACAAACATGACACTCAGTTCATTTATCAGTCCCAATTTCAAAATGTCTGTTTACAAATGAACATCCCATGTGTTAAATACAAGTTTTGCGGCCACTTACCACAAACAGACACAGTATAGCCCTCAAAGATGCACATAGGGTGTCCTAGAATGAAATATCCAAAGAACTGGTTGCACACACTGATAGTGCTGGCAAAGACTGTTTCTCCAAGATCGGCGACAGCAAGATTGACCAAGATCCAGTTAAGAGGGTGACGGAGTTTCTTGAATTTTGCCGTGGCCACCAAGACGAGACCATTGGTGAAGACTGATAGAACCACCACAACAAACATCCAAAGGGTTGCAAGGTTGTAAACCCATCGAGGAGCGATGTGGTAGTTGGGACCCTCAAAAGGATCTGAAATTAAAAACACAGATTTTAAATTACAGTGCGACAATTTCAAATCTGTAGCATTTTTTAAAGTTTTTTAACATGAACTAACTGCATCATGTTTGTATGAAACAATTTCAAAAGTAAAGTTATAATACTGTACCTCGGGTATTATTGCTGTTTGTGTAAGCAAAGGCAGAATCTCTTGTTGTATCTTCATGATGCCTCCTGGCTGCAAACATTGGTTTTCCCCATTCCTCTGCCATTCTGATTTCAGATGGAGGTTCTCAGCTGTCTGATGTTCCTGTAGCTTGTACCCTCCTTGGGTGACCACTGCTTTACATCAGACTGAAGCTTTTATACTGATGATTCAGTTACCTCTGATAGGATTACTTTAGAATCATGTTAAGGCTGTGATGCGCCAGTTGGCAGTAATACACAAAGTCAATACACTTATTATGAACTGTAATTAAAAGTATCAGCTAAAGAGGTTAAGACACTGAGTGGATTTCCGTGGACTCACTTAATATAAGGATTAGCTTAGAGATCTTTGACTAACACTTTCATGTACCATTTGATTGCTTGTTTTTGAGTCCTCATTGCTGTTCAGAAACTAACTCTACCTTTAATAAGACTGCAGCAGTCAGGAACTTAACACATACACATTGCTGCATTAAAAAGTCTATCATTTTTTTAGGTTTAAAGGACATGGAACTCTTTTGTTTCCTTTGAGTGCAAAAAAACATCCAGACACAGAACACATTAAAATAGGAAACATCTATGTTTTCATACTGTGTATTATACTGTGGATAGGTAAATGTTTGGGCTGATTAGCACAAAAGGACAGATTGGTTTTAAAATATATTTAGAAGACAGGAGGAGATCTGCACTTTAATAGAAGCCATTACACTTGTTGACATGTGTGGTAACTAAGACATCATTAATCCCTCCGGAAAGAAGATTCACCCAAGAGCCAAGTAGTTTTTGATCCACCTTAGAGGCTGAAAATAACGTCACTGACCTTATGGCATGGGTAAAGTGGACGGGCCAAATCATGAATTGTGTGGGTGTGAGCTAGCCTAGAATCTAGACTGTAATTTGTCGAAGCAAAATGATAGGATCGTTTGCCAGGTTAGGTGTGAGCATTGCTAAGGAAAAATCCCCTCTGAAAGGCTGAGGCAAGGGTCTCCAACTCCAGACCTCGAGAGCACCATCCTGCACATGTTAGCTGTTTCTTTGCTCCTACACACCTGATTGAAATGAATGAGTAATTACAGGCCTGTGCAGAGGACCCTTAGGAATAAATGCGCGCGGGTCGTTTCGGGCCACCATCGTCCACCAGTTGGCAGGAGTGAGCCAGGAGTGGCCCAAAGTGACCCAGAGTAGCCTGTTCTGACTCTATGGTCGACATGCCCCCCCACCCACCCCGAGTGGCCCTAATGTAGCAGGACTGGTTGGCTTTTCAACCAGTTAATTGGTTGACCTATCGCCTTTAAGAGAGCCCAGTATAAATGGGGGCGCTATGGCGCTTCTCTTGAGTTCTTCCTCCCTCCCTCCTTTGCGTGTCTACTGTGGAGAGGACTTCCGGTTCCGCTGACCTGTGTCAGGAAGCGTGTGGTGGTGCGCGAGATTTGAATATTTCAATTGTAAGTATGGCTAATCCCAGCGGTTGCGACATGGGGGTCGGGCACTAATATTGCTCCTGCTGTAGGGATTGCTCAGGTGTTGATTCATCTCGTGGGACGCACAGCGTTATCCGCTTCAGGTGGTCATTCAGCTGACACGGTAGGTTCAGCCTGCAGTCTCCTCTCCACTTAGTTAAATTGGATGTTGATGTTTTGTGTCTTTTCCTCTTTTTAGTATGAGGAAGGGGTTTTGGCATACCCCCGAAGAGACCCTGCTGTTTTGCCTGATCGTGTGTTTTCCTTTCTGATCGTGTTGTGCCTCGGGTTGTTTTGCCTGTGCTGTTTCTTTTTGGCTCGCCTTCAGCTTCGTTCTCCTGCTGCCTGTGTTACCGCTCCTGCTGGTGTGGGTGTGCGGCATCTGACCTAACGCGCTGCCCTGTCTCCGCTGGTTGGTGGTTGTGATCCGCCAAGTGAACACGAACGGGGAGGCAAGATTTGGACCGCATCGCTACCACTGTCTCTTCTGGGTGCTGGAGCGCCTTACGGACAGTCGGACATTTGAGCAGCCGAAGCGCTGTGTGTGTGTGTGTGTGTGTGTGTGTGTGTGGGTGCGTGACCACCTGTGTCACTCGGCTCCGGCCGCTGATTTTATTGTTAGAAGCAGGGTGGTGGAGACCTCCCTCCTCTCCTCTTATTTATTTATTTTTTTTACTTCTTTTGTGTTTCAGGCTGAGAGCTGCTGGTGGTGGTGACCACGTTGGGGTGACGGTTCCGGTTTGGGTTGCAGTGTGTGTGTGGTTCTTCACCCCACTTTGGATGCATGCACGAGTGTCTGGGGTGAACCTTTCTTATATTTTCTTAGTTTAGGGTCCCGTCTCCTCTTAGGGATTCGGCACCCCATTAGTAGCTTCAGCCTGTCTTTTTAATTCTTTTAGTAATTTTAGTCGTAGTCTTTTTAATTGTTTTTATTATTTTTGTTTAATAAATTTGTTATATTGTGGGAACCCTGTCTCAAGCTTCTTCTATAAGAGTGGACCTACGTGTCCTTTATTTTTGTCCTTGAGTATCAAGGTGGCGTTGTTGTGTGTTCTTCAAAAGTCTAGCTATATAAGCTACACCCCGTTCTGCCACATTTGGCGTTGTTGGCAGGATCTTATAATTTTCTTTGAAGCAGAGACTTGGGTTCCATTTTTTTTTT
>SSNS01000346.1:436005-496338 GCA_006937985.1 Aphyosemion australe
GACCTGTGGTCATTTTGCCATACTTTCTTGTATTCAAAAGTTGTCCAAAGTGAACCTTGTCATAGACCTGTGGTCATTTTGCCATACTTTCTTGTGTCTTAACAGTTATATACCATAGACCTGTGGTCATTTTGCCATACTTTCTGGTATTAAAAAGTAGCCCAAAGTCAACCGTGTCTCAACAGTTATATACCATAGACCTGTGGTCATTTTGCCATACTTTCTTGTATTAAAAAGTAGCCCAAAGTGAACCTTGTCATAGACCTGTGGTCATTTTGCCATACTTTCTTGTATTAAAAAGTAGTCCAAAGTGGACCTTGTCATAGACCTGTGGTCATTTTGCCATACATTCTTGTATTAAAAAGTAGTCCAAAGTGAACCTTGTCTTAACAGATATATACCATAGACCTGTGGTCATTTTGGCAAAAGTTTCTGTAATACATAGTAGTCCAAAGTCAACCGTGTCTTAACAGTTATATACCATAGACCAGATTTTTAACCCCTTCAGGGTCGACTTGACCCCTGACGGTTAGTTTTGCCCGCTTGATGCAGAGCGCCATTTTTGAACCTAATGTACTATCAACTCCATTCCTGTTTCTACTTGTTCCTCATATTTTTTGGAGTGCAGGGAAACAGACCCCATGTCTGTAACCCACTCAGAGCCAAAGTTATGGACCATCTGTAAATGTAACGATTGATTTTCTGACTGCTTCTCAGAAACACATTTGTGGATTTTTTTTAAACACTTCCCAATTTCCAATCTGGCTGAAAATTTCACTGTGTATATAGACCCTTAGTACATACTCTGGGAAATATTTTCAGATTTTTTGGTCACTCAGGGGCTGAGTTGACCCCTGACGGTTAGTTTTAACCAAATAGGTCTGACCGTCATTTAAGAATCGTAAGTCCTATCAACTCCATTCATTTTTCTATGTGTTCCTAGTATTAATTGGAGTACACAGGAAAAGACCCTAAGTCTCTATCTGCTTCAGGGGCTGAGTTATGGACCAAAACATCAGAATTTTTAAATCTCCATTTCATCAAAGTCCTTCAATTGACTTCTAGGGATTTTTTTTACCCACTTCCCAATGTCCAATCTGCACCAAATTGTGCAAGCCCTTATCTTAGTAGTACCTACTCTGGGAAATATTTTCAGAATTGTATATCATTCAGGGACCCCTCTACCTCCTGACAAATGACCAAAAATGGGTGATTTTCACCAGCCATTTAGGGGGGGGTGACCTTTAACCTTTCTGAATGGCCTAGCAGCCTATAAAATTTGTCGTTCAGACCTGATGGTCACCTGAAGCTACATAAAAAATTTGAAGTCTCTAGGTTAAGCAGAAGCCGAATTTCACCTCACATTGTACTGGGAGGTTTAAACTTTAAAAGGCTGAATATTAAAGGGACGCCTTAACGAGGTTGACCTTTGTCCTAGATACAAGAACTGGGTCATGGGGTCCAAATGGGACACTTTTTAAAGTAGCCCAAAATGAAGCATTTTGAAGATTGAAGGGTGGTCGGTCCATTTTGGGCTACTTTGATTGTATGCCAAAAAGGACGATAGATTTGACCTGATTTTTGGCCCCCCAAAGCTCTCACGGTTCAACCATTGGCGGTGGCGTAACTTTGGCGCCGTGCGTGCGATTGAGGAGGCGAGTGGCTCGTCGCGCTCGTACCGATCCCCCGAACTGGGAAATGAAAACCAAATTTGGCCACGCCCCCTAGGAGGCTAACTAGGCCTGGGAGCAACGTAGGCCAGTGGAATGAACAGATTATGAATCAGCACACTTTTCTGTAAAAGATGTGTGAACATCATGGACCTACCTATACGATTACTATTTTTAATCATTAAAAAGCATTGTTTTTTTGCCAGAAGGCCTCAAAATGAAGCCTTTACTAGATTTGACCACCTTTTTTGCCACGGTTCAGCCTCCGTCTGTCGTAGGCACACAAAACGTTTTTTGGTGCAACACGGCTCCGGCACGAACCAAATACGTCAAATTCGTGCCGTTCGGTACGTTTAAAGGGTCCGTTTGGGCCCTGTGGGCACTTTCCCCGCCTTTTTCACCATGTGCTTGCCAAAATGGCATTTCTCAACCGATTTTCACCAAACAAACACCGATTCCACATGCGGGCGTCGTAGCTGCAGCTTACCGTTTGGGTGCTCTTTTGGGTAGTTTTGTAATTATGTAATAATGCGCCACAAGAGGTCGTTCTCTTTTTTGCCATAACTCCTCAATGGAGAGACCGACTGGCACGATTTTCGCCGTGTGCGCTCCCGTGGGGCCGCACAGTCAGAATCTGGTGTCAAATTCCCAGAAAACCCCCTAGGAAAAAAAAGTCCCTTGTCTGATTTCAGCCAAAAAATAGGGTCTTCCACCCATAGGCCCCAAGAGGACTTCATTTGTTTGGGCCAAAGTGGACAAAATTTTTTCGGCTTGTGCCAGCGGTCTTTTAGTATGTTGTTCGGGGGACTGGGACAAGTCCGCCTGAGGTGGTTGCGTGCCAAAATATGTCGTGGTTCTGGAGATTTGGCCCCCCAAAGCCCGCACTTTCCACCCTTTTGCAGTGGCGTACTTTGGCGCCGTGCGTACGATTGAGGAGGCGAACGGCTCGTCGCGCTCATACCCATCCCCCAAACCGGAGCGTGTCAACCAAATTTGGCCACGCCCCCTAGGAGGCTAACTAGGTCTGAGAGCAACATAGGCCAGTGCAATCACCAGATTATGAATCAGCACACTTTTCTGTAAAACATGTGTGAAAATAATTTTCCTACGAATACGATTACTATTTTTAATAATTAAAAAGCATAGTTTTTTTTGCCAGAAGGCCCGATTTGAAGCCTTGGCTAGATTTGACCACCTTTTTGGCCACGGTTTGGCCTCCGTCTGTCGTAGGCGCACAAAACTTTTTTTGGTGCATCACAGCTCCGGCACGAACCTAATACGTCGAATTCGTGCCGTTCGGTACGTTTTAAGGGTCCGTTTGGGCCGCGTGGGCACTTTTCCCGCCTTTTTCACCATGTTGACCATTGAGTCAAAATGGGACACTTTCCGTCCTTTTGTTAATACTTTACACAGGTCATTTTGGGGAACTTTTTAATACAGAAAAGTAAGCCAAAAATATTACAGGTCTCTGTTATATATATGTTAATACTTTAAGACACGGATCACTGTGGGGTACGTTAGTACTTTAAGACACGAGTCACTTTGGGGTACTTTTTAATACAGAAAAGTAAGCTAAAAATATTACAGGTCTCTGTTATATATATGTTAATACTTTAAGACACGGGTCACTTTGGGGTACGTTAATACTTTAAGACACGGGTCACTTTGGGGTGTTTTGTAATACAGAAAAGTAAGCCAAAAAGAATACAGGTCTCTGTTATATATATGTTAATACTTTAAGACACGGGTCACTGTGGGGTACGTTAATACTTTAAGACACGGGTCACTTTGGGGTACTTTTTAATACAGAAAAGTAAGCCAAAAATATTACAGGTCTCTGTTATATATGTTAATACTTTAAGACATGGGTCACTTTGGGGTACGTTAATACTTTAAGACACGGGTCACTTTGGGGTACTTTGTAATACAGAAAAGTAAGCCAAAAAGAATACAGGTCTCTGTTATATATATGTTAATACTTTAAGACACAGGTCACTGTGGGGTATGTTAATACTTTCAGACACGGATCACTTTGGGGTACTTTTTAATACAGAAAAGTAAGCCAAAAATATTACAGGTCTCTGTTATATATATTGTTGAGGTGTGTCCACAGGTGTTTCCAATCAGAGTGGAAAGTAATAAGAGAGAAGGATCACCTGGCACTCGATGATGTAATCTGATGCGTCACACGCGGATGGCGCGGATGTGGAGAGGACGTGAGTAAGGAAGTGAGCTGTTATGCCACGAGAGAGAAAATCACGTAATTTACTGAGAGTGACCAGAGCAGTCTGTTTGACGGATCGGCTCCAGCATTTGGACATTGCCGCTGCGTTTACCCTGCCAACAGGTTATGGGCCCAGGGAGAGCTCAGCTGCGCTACCGGAAAGAAGCAGGCACAACCAGGAGAAACCAGAGGGGTGTTCTCGAGTCGGAAAAGTTTGGTGTGGAGCGCGTACTGGTGTGAGTGAAACCCGGAAGGATGAGTCGACGCTCAGAGGCCGGGAGTCGATGGTCTCGACTGCTGTTTGACGGAGATGAGACAAAATATGAATTATGGGAAACGAAATTCATGGGACATCTACGATTACAAGGTCTGAAAGATGTGATCCTGGAATCCGGTGATGACGCCGATGAAGAGGATGATGGTAGGAATGCGGACGTGTACGCGGAACTGATTCAATTTTTAGATGACAAGAGTCTGTCTTTAGTTATGAGAGAGGCCACAGATGACGGTCGAAAGGCACTAAAGATATTGAGAGACCATTATGCGGGCACAGGGAAACCGCGAATCATCAGCCTCTACACAGAACTCACATCACTTAAACAAGAGAGGAATGAAAGTGTGACAGACTATGTTATCCGAGCTGAAGTAATAATCACAGCATTGAAAACGGCCGGAGAAAAGTTAAGTGATGGATTGTTGGTAGCGATGATTTTAAAGGGACTACCAGAGGTGTTCAAACCGTTTGTTGTACATGTTACACAGAGCGAAAGTGAAATCTCTTTTTCGGAATTAAAAGTAAAGTTAAGGAGTTATGAAGAGACTGAAAAGATGCGAACAGCTGCAACTAGTGATAATATCATGGAAACAAAGGTGAAACNATGACAGGTTTGGTGGTGGGTCAGTGATGGTCTGGGGAGGCATATCCATGGAGGGACGCACAGACCTCTACTGCCTAGGAAATGGTGCTCTGACTGCCATAAGGTATCCAGATGAAATCCTTGAACCCTTTGTCAGACCCTACGCTGATGCAGTAGGTCCTGGTTTTCTCCTAATGCACGACAATGCCCGGCCTCATGTGGCAAGAGTATGCAGGCAGTACCTGGAGGATGAAGGAATTGAAACAACTGAATGGCCTTCACGATCCCCTGACTTAAACCCAATAGATCATCTGTGGGACATTATGTTTCGGTCCATTAGGCGGTGCCAGGTTGCTCCTCAGACTGTACAAGAGCTCAGGGATGCCCTCACACAGATCTGGGAGGAAATGCCAAAAGACACCATCCGTTGTCTCATTAGGAGCATGCCCTGACGTTGTCAAGCATGCACACAAGCTCGTGGGGGCCACACAAGATACTGAAAAGCATTTTGAGTTGCAGAAATTAAGTTTTTGAAATAATGGACTAGTCTGCCACATCTTCATTTCACTCTGATTTTAGGGTGTCTACACAATTGAGCCCTCTGTAGGCTGAAAACTTTTATTTCCATTAAAAGACTTGGCATCCTTTTGTTCCTAAGACATTGCCCTGTCGTTATTTGTATAGATATCCAACTTCATATTGAGATCTGATGTATCTAATGTGTTTCTTTAAAGTGTTCCTTTAATTTTTGTAAGCAGTGTATAATGTTGGGAAAGGCAGCCAAACCGAACCTCAGCCACCCGAAGCACGCTGAGTAATGCCGGAGCAATGTTGGACCACTCCAATTAAGAGCCTTGCAGCTGAGTTTTGCAATTACAGCAAGCATTGCATTATCTATATTTATAACTTTATAAGACTGTTGCAATAGTCGAGGCTTGATGAGATAAAAGTGTGAATGATCAATTGCAGTTCAAATTTGACACCAAGGGCTTTAGCTTTGAAATGTTTCTAAGGTGATAAAAGCAGTTTCTGGCAAGTTGTTTACTGTGCCTGTTCTAAGGACATAGCCAAGTGAAATACGACACCTAAGTTTCACAGAAATGGTTTGAACCAAGGTTGCCAGAAAACCCAAATTTTGTTTAATGCCAGATACGACACCATCTGGGGCAATTATACTGTAAGGATGTCAGGTTTGTCCAAATTTAAACAGTTATTGTTTAAACATTGCATGATGTCTGAGAAGCAAGTAGTTATCGAAGACAATCTATGGAGCTCCTCTGGGCCAAAAGAATGAAATAACTGGATGTCGTCAGTGTAGCAGTGGAAGTTAAGGTCCTTGAATTTTGCAATGAGCTGCTGCAACGGAAGGAGGTATAAAAGACAGAAGAAAATGTCTCAAAACTGAGACTTTGGTCACACCCCATTTTAGGGGGTTTATAATCAGAGTGCAACTGATTAATAAAAACACCAAAACTTCAATCATTTTAAAGGGATATTCCACCCAAAATTGAAAGTTTGTTGACATATTTTCCAGAGTTAGATAGGTGGGGGAACATTTTTTTTTTTTTAGAACTTTATTAAGAAATGTTTTCGGTTGGTTAAAATTTCAACGGACACGGAAGAAAAAGGGGGGAAAGAGAAGGGGGGGGGGTTCACAAAAATAAACAATAAAGGATGCAAAAGAATCCGCTTCTAGACCTGCAGAAAGAGAAAAAGAAAAAAAAAGGGGGGACACAAAAAAATACAACAGAACCAAAACATCACTGCACCAACAACATGAGGATGTATAACATGAGGATGTATGACAGTAGCAATTTTTGCTGAAAAGCACACAGTAATAAATCCTAGTGCATATAGTGCCAACTACCGCCTTAGGTTATGTGTTAAAAACACCCAAGCCCATACTTGTGAGAGCACCATGTGAGCACCTGTGTTGTATACACGCGTTTGTGTATGTAAGGTTTCTGTAGAGGAACGTCCAATAGTGAGTGTGAGAGGCCACAGACCTGCCCCCAAAGACCCATGGAGGATGGAGGAGATCCAAGCCCTGAGATCCCAAGGTCTCCCCAGAGCGCGGGGACCCCAGAGAGACCGCCACTGGAGCAGCACCAACCCCCCTCCCGATGGGCGCAGAGGCTCTCCCGGGGGGCCAACCAGCAGCCGTGTCAGAGGCCCAGGAGATGATGACAGCAAGCCCCCAGCCCAGCCTGAAGCCACCCACCCGAAGGTAGACTGAGCTCGGAACTCAGCAGCCCGTGATCCAAGGGCGCCCAACCCCGCCAGAGATCTGCCAGAGCCCAGGGTCCAGGCCCCTCCAAACAGCCACCAGTAGCTAGCTGATAGCTGCAAAAAAAAACTTTCAGCCCCACATACGAGAGCTGCAAATACGCATGCAGACCGAGGTATCACCCAGCAGCAGGAATTCAGGTAGGGGGAGGGTAGGTCAAGATGTTATAGCATCACAAGATGTCCAAGGAGAGGGGAGGAGTCCAAAACTCTACCTGACACATAAGCAGTCACACACAAACACAGTCACACACTCCCACCCTCTTACTCACTCAAAAATACATTCGACCTAGACACACAAGAATGCACGTAATACACCCACTCACACTCCCCATACACACCCTACACACTCTGGTCTGATACAGCTGCACACTGGGCACAACCACTACCGGACTCAGAGATGGTCCTGTTCTAACTGGGGTGATGATGAACAGGCAACCCCGCCCAGCGCAGAGCAAAGTGAACCACCACTCCAGACCCCAACCAGACAGCCAGCTCCCAATCCTAGTCTCCACCCCCGGGCAGCGAGCCAAGAACAGTAGTGTGGGAAGACCCCTAGTTTTCCTCCGCCTCCGCTAATGTGGTGTTGATGCATGTTGTTAGAGTGCATTTTGTGGGGGGGGGAGCGCAGACATAATCTGGCCTACACCATCTGGTGTCAGCACACAACCCCAATTCCCCCCCAGAACCGTCGGTGTCTAGGTGCAGCTTAAAATTTGAAGTGGCCACCAGCACCCGAGGAGAGGCTGAGTGATCCCCCTCTTCAGGTGCCCTTACCCCGAGGTCCTATGTGTATGTATGTGTGGTGATGTGATGGAGCAGAAGGAGGTAAATGTCTGAGGATGGGGAGAAAAGACTGGGGGGCCTAAGCCCTCCCAGGGAGCAAGCTCCCCCGCTGACCCCAATAAGCACCCCCGTTCCCAGACACCACCCGAGGCCAGGAGACCCCAGCCCATCTGGTCAGGGCCCACCGCAGCAGCGTCAGAGAGCCCCACGGAGCCCAAGGTTGTCAATTCAGCCCCACCCCAGCAGAATATCTACTCCCACCCTCACATATGATCAACATCCAGACTACACAAGACATTAGACACTCAGGCAGAGTTGAGTCGTCCCCCTCCCGGAGATCCCCCTCCCCCACGATGGAATAGAAGTGTTCCTGCCATTTGAGGAGGTACCAAGGTCCACCTGTGGCCCCTGAGTTAGGGTCAGGCTCTGCCGCATGCACCTGCCAATGCCCCCGGCAGCATGCAAGCAAAGACCCAGTCTCCCCAGGCCCAGCCCAGATCCCCGACCAGGGACGAGCACCCCCAGACCCCAGGCCACCGGGTCCTCACCCAGACCCACCCAAGAGTGATATGGCTATCAGGCAGTGGCCTGGGACCCCCGTCAAGAAAAGCAATTTTTAACCAGCCCAGTCATTTTCCTGACCTGGCTGTACTCCTTTCATTTAGCTTAGCATAAAACACAGTAAGTTAATGGATCCAAATAGCATTGTGAGTAAAATTGTCCTTAAAATCACTCAGTATTGATCCCAATTCTGCTTGGTGACCTAAAGAATCAGACTGACTGCAAGTGAAAATAATTAGTAACATTAAAGAATCACAGGCACCATTTTGCCATTGTGGATCAGTGGGCGGAGTACTTTGAAGACCTCCTCATTTCCACCGGCACATCTTCCAGTGAGAAAACAGAGTCTGGGGACTTTGGGTTGGGCTCTCAAATCTCTGGGGCTGAGGTCACTGAGGTGGTCAGAAAGCTCCTTGGTGGCAAGACTCCAGGGGTGGATGAGATCCGTCCGGAGTTTCTTAAGGCTCTGGATGTTGTGGGTCTGTGTTGGTTGACGCGACTCTACAATATTACGTGGACATCGGGGGCAGTTCCACTGGACTGGCAGACCGGGGTGGTGGTCTCCCTATTTTAAAAAGGGGACTGCAGGGTGAGTTCCAACTACAGGGGGATCACACTCCTGTGCCTCCCTGGCTATTCAGGGGTTTTGGAGTTCTGTAGGGTCCGTCGGATTGTCGAACCTCAGATCCAGGAGGAGCAGTGGGGTTTTCGTTTTGGCCGTTCCACACTGGACCAGCTCTATAGTCTTAGGAGGGTCCTGGAGGGGGCGTGGGAGTTCGCACAACCAATGTACATGTGTTTTGTGGATTTGGAGAAGGCGTTCGATTGCGTCTCTCAGAGGGCCCTGTGAGGGCCCTTGATATGAGCTGTTAGGTCCCTGTACGACCAGTGTCAGAGCTTGGTCCGCATTGCCGGCAGTAAGTTGGGCTCATTTCAAGTGAGAGTTGGACTCCGCCAAGGCTGCCCTTTGTCACCGATTCTGTTCATAACTTTTATGGACAGGATTTCTAGGCGCAGCCAAGGTGGTGAGGGGATCCATTTTGGTGGCCTGAGGATCGCTAACAACGTGTGCATCTGTGTTTATGAAAGCAGGAATTTTTGGGGCTGCCTTGCACCTTTCAGCAGAGGCTTACAGCTGTGCTTTGTCATAAAGTAGTCCCAAGTCACCTGTGGCACCTGTGATTTCTTTGTTACTAGTTATTTTCACTTGCAGTCAGTGTGTAATTATTTAGGTCACCAAGCAGAATTGGGATCACTGCTGAGTGATTTTAAGGACTTTTTTTTACTCACAATGCTAATTGGATCCATTCACTTACTGTGTTTTATGCTAAGCTAAAGCAAAAAGAGTACAGCCAGGTCAGGAGAATGACTGGTCTGGTTAAAATGTATTTTTTTCCAATTACCGTATCTAACTCTGGGAAATATATCAACAGAAAAAAATTCAATTTTGGGTGGAATATCACTTCAAGAGGAAAACCATTTTAGGACTGTCCCTGGGAGGCCCACAACATTGCGAAAGTTCTTTATCAGGATCCCATGATCAGTGGTGTCAAATGCTACTGAGGTCCAAAAGGCAGGCAACTGTGAATTTACCAGAATCCACTTCAATCAGGATATCACTAGAGATCTGTAATAACACCATTTCAGTCAAGTATTTTTAGTATTTTTAAGCCAGACTAACAAATCATCTAAAACTGAATTTTCCCTAGGAAATCATTAAGCTGTTTTGCCACAATTTTTTCCAGAAGTTTGAATAAAAATGGCAACGTTGAAATGGGCCTGAAGTTGGCTGGCTGCAATGGATCAAGATTATGCTTTTTTAGAATTGGCTCCACAACAGCAGTTTTGAACAAAGCATCCTTAACAGTGAGAAAAAAAGAATGTGTTGCTGATATCAGAGACGGTCTCTTATGTATCATTAAAAAAAGTGCCCATGGCACAGACTCTGCGCAAATAGTCAATAATCACCATTTTGTGGTTTTTCAGAAGTTTCTTTAAAGGCCCTATCAGTGATATTCATAGAAATCATGGTAAAAACTGCGACTCTTTAGCGCCATGCAGTTTCGAGTAAGTATTGCAGCTACGGTGGCCCACTCAAAAAGGCAACAACTCCAGCGTTCACTCCAGCTATCTGGTTCGTTTTTTTATAAAAAAGCATGAGATTGATTTATTTCCAGTCTCTGTAGGCTAACCCACACAAAGCATATAACTACTCAAGCAGGTAAAAAACATTTTTTAATGAGTGTTCAGTCTTAATGCATAATGCCACACGTAGCCCCCCCTCCCCATCCCCCGACAAGACGATGCGCGCGCACCCCCCNGGCGAAAAGGATTACGTGTTTATGACAAGTTCCAGCTACGCCAGCGGACGTGAAACACAAGAGAGGCTGATGGTGGATACCGGAGCGACCTCACATATCATCACCAGAAGGGAGTACTTTGATGTAATCGATGACGACTTCAATCCAGAAGCCCATTGTGTGGAGTTGGCGGACGGAACACGGAGTCGAGGAGCGGCTGAGTTGAGAGGTGATGTGGTAATGTGGATGAGTGACAGCAGAGGACGAGGACATAAGGTAACACTGAAACAAGCTTTATACATACCCACGTTCCCACAGAACATATTTTCAGTTAAAGCTGCTGTTGGAAATGGAGCCACGGTAAAGTTCCAACAAGGAAACAGTTGTTTGAGATGTGGTGGGACTGAGTTCCCGATATATGAACAGAACAGACTATTTTATATGGATGCGACGAAGATGAGACCAGAAGAGGTGAACTCATGTAATGGTTGTTATGATCTACAAACATGGCATGAAATTTTGGGACATTGTAATCACAATGACGTGGTAAAGTTACAGCATGTAGTAGATGGCATGAAAATCAAGGGTGAAATAGACACAAATATACAATGTGAGACGTGTATCCAAGGGAAATACACACAGACGAGGAATAGAGAGCCGGATGTAAAGGCCACAACAGCACTGGAGTTGGTTCATACGGACTTAGCAGGACCAATTTCACCAAATACCAAAGATGGTTTCAGATATGTGTTATCATTTACTGATGATTATTCTGGTGCAACATTTGTGTACTGTTTAAAACAGAAAAGTGATACAGTCCGTGCAACAGAGAGGTTTATCACGGATGTAGCACCATATGGAAAGATCAAACGTATCAGGTCAGATAATGGCACAGAGTACGTAAATAGGTCTTTTAAGGACTTGATGCTAAAGAACAAAATAAAACATGAGACATCAGCACCATACTCGCCACATCAAAACGGAACAGCGGAGAGAAACTGGCGTACTTTATTCGATATGGCAAGATGTATGCTGATAGAGAGCGGATTACCTAAATCACTGTGGCCATATGCGATACATACGGCAGCAGTGACACGGAACAGATGTTTTAACAGAAGAGTGGGTAAGACGCCATATGAGATGTTGACTGGAAAGAAACCAAATCTGAAAAGAATGAAAAAGTTTGGATCTTCTTGTTACGCTTATAAGCAAAACAGAGGCAAACTGGACGCAAGAGCTGATAAAGGTGTTTTTATTGGTTACGACAAGAACAGCCCGGCATACCTAGTGTATTTTCCGTATAATGGAAAAGTTGAAAAACACAGACTGATAAAGGTACTGGGAGAGACTACTGCAGAGCAGCAAATAGAGAACAGAAACATGGTTGAAGACGAGATCGTAACAAGAGAGCGAAGAGTCTCAAATCATAAAGAAGCAAAGAAAACAGATGAAAGTCAGCTGGAGGGAGAAAGGCCAACCCAGGGTGATTCAGAGAGGAGAATGTCTGAACACTCCCAGAAAGAAGCAGAGAAGGAAGTTGAAGCTAAAAGATACCCAGAGAGAGTAAGAAGAAAACCAGCATATCTAGATGATTATGTAACAGATGTAAAAGAATGTGAAAGCAAAGAAATGGACATGGATTATTGTTATCGGTTGCTATGTAATGTACCTATGTCTTTCAGTGAGGCAGTAGCATCAGATCAGGCAAGAGAATGGAAAAGAGCCATGGATGATGAGATGCTATCACTCAGAGAGAACGACACATTTATTTTAACTCCACTACCGACAGGCAAGAAAGCAGTGGGGGGTAGATGGGTCTATGCACTGAAAAGAAATCCAGACGGTACAGAGAAATACAAAGCAAGGTATGTCGCAAAGGGATATAGCCAGACAAAAGGAAATTAAGTTACAGGAACATTCAACGACTATTTACATTGATGTTGTACCTGTGAACAAGTGGGGGTGTTGAGGTGTGTCCACAGGTGTTTCCAATCAGAGGGGAAAGTAATAAGAGAGAAGGATCACCTGGCACTCGATGATGTAATCTGATGCGTCACACGCGGATGGCGCGGATGTGGAGAGGACGTGAGTAAGGAAGTGAGCTGTTATGCCACGAGAGAGAAAATCACGTAATTTACTGAGAGTGACCAGAGCAGTCTGTTTGACGGATCGGCTCCAGCATTTGGACATTGCCGCTGCGTTTACCCTGCCAACACTTAAAAAACTGGTGGGGGAAAAAGATAAACTTATAGGGAAACTTGAACAGAGGGTAGATGAACTGGAACAATATTCAAGGAAGGATGAGGTTGTGATAATGGGATTGGAGACGAAACATCGCTCCTATGCCAGAGTGGTGAATTCTGGTGAAGCTACGGGGGAGGACGCACCATCAGGAGAACGCATGACTCTGGAGCAGCAAGTTACAACTTTTTTGCAACAGAAGGGCATCGATATTCAACGGGAGAATATATCGGACTGTCATATGATCCCATCTAAACAGAGTAAAAATAGATCAAACACCATTGTAATGAGATTTACAAGCAGGAAACAAAAAAACGAATTATTAAAACAGGCAAAAAAACTGAAAGGAACTAATGTGTACATAAACGAGCATCTAACAAAAAAGAATGCTGCAGACATGGCAAGGGAAGCACGATTATTGAAAAAACAGAAACATATAGCTGATACATGGATTTGGAACTGTAGGATTTGGATAAGGGTAAGAGAAGGAACAAATGGAGTACAAATAAGAAACATAGATGACCTCACGAAATACAGGACAGAATGAACAAATCAGGATAACTGTAGTCAGAAGGGTGGACAAAAAATACATTAGATGACTTCAAGAAATAGAGAACTGAATAGAAAAATCAGGGTAATGGTAGTCAGAAAGAGGGACAGAAACCCACTTGAACATGGATACATCCAACAAAATATATGATATGGCTAGTAAAATTGATGAAAGTATGTTTAATATAAATACTCATAACTGTGAATATTATGAGAATGATCAATTTAATATTGGTGTGGTAATGGAGGGTACACTGACATTTATGCATTTAAACAGCCGTAGTTTGTATTGTAAATTGTCAACAATAGAAGATTACTTGAATGAATTTAAAAGTAAATTTAGTGGGATTGCAATTACAGAGACTTGGCTTACAGATAACAATATGGATGATGTACGGCTGGAGGGATATGAATCTTATTTTATAAATAGAAAAAATAAGAAAGGTGGAGGGGTTTATTATATCAGATCTGAAATGTAAATTAGTGGAAAAAATGACAATGGTGGAGGAAAATGTAGTGGAAATAATAACTGTGGAAATAAACAATAGCCCAGAAAAAAAATATACTAATTAGTTGTGTTTATAGAGCACCAGGTTCTTGTGTTGAAACATTTTCAGACAAATTAATTGAGGTGATTGATGAATGCAAGAACAAGACTTTGTTCTTGTGTGGAGATTTTAATATTAATTTAGATTATTCTGCAGGTCTAAAAATAGCAGGTGAATTTCTTGATTCAATGAGTAGTTTAGGTTTATTTCCTTTGATCAATAAACCAACTAGAATTACTTCACATAGTGCAACAATAATAGATAATATATTCACTAACAAAATGGATAATATTATGAGGAGTGGAATATTGATGACAGATATTAGTGACCACCTACCTGTCTTTGCAATATTTAAATATAAACATTTGACCAAGGAAAACGTTACTATTTCAAATGATAAAAGAGATAAGTCAGTCAAAGCATTGGAGGCTTTAAAAATGAGCTGGTAACACAAAATTGGGAAGGAGTTTATGTTAACGACGTCAATGCTGCATATTCATCTTTTATGAAAATATTGATGAATTCATACTATAAAAATTGTAAATTAATGAATAAGGTGAAAAAATAACAGAAATAAACCATGGATGACTAAGGGAATAAAAAATGCATGTTCAAAAAAGAATCATTTGTATAAATGTTTTTTTGAAGTTAAAAACAAAAGAAGCAGAAGATAGATATAAAACCTACAAAAATAAATTAACAACAATAATTAGGAAACAAAAAAGGATTACTATGGTGATTTATTGAATAAGAATAAAAGTAATAATAAAGCAACATGGGGAATAATAAACAGTGTCATTAATAGAGATAAATCAAAATCTAACATACCAAATTACTTGATTAAGGATGATAAAGAAATTCATGATGTTAGTGAAATTACTAATGAGTTTAATAAATTCTTAGTCAATATTGGGGTGAGTTTGGTGGAAAATAAACCAATAATAGAAGACACATTGAATACTATAATTGATAATGTTGATAGTATTTTTCTTGACACAGTAGAAAAAGATTAAATAAGNAGACGATGCGCGCGCACCCCCCTCCCCCCGCGCGACGAGGCGGCGCTATCCTACACCCCCCTTAGTCAACAAACATCACGGCTGTGAACATTTCTAGGGGAAACACTGCTGTTAGCTGTTGTATCAACCTACCAGTCCTGAAGGAAGCTAGCATAGCTATCTGTCACCGATTCACACACGGAGGAGGGGTGGCATCAGCTGTGGCGTCCGGTGTCATGTGGATCAGAGCAGCGGAGTAAACAAGAGTCTGCCGGTTAGCCATCAGCTGATCGGTGTGCGCCGCAATGAGGATCGAGATGGAGCTAACATCAACCACTGGCTGTTTAGCGATCGGATAGCCGATGAGGTTTGGCTGGAGCCGGGGACACGCTGTGGAAATAAACTACCGGTAACTAATGCTAACATGGCTACCGGCTAGCGGACCACCGTTGGGAGAGACACGGCAGGCTGCGGTAAGAGAGGAGACTTTAATAGTAGGAGCTTTCTTGAAGAAGGACTTTGGAACTGATATGTTGGGACCGGATTGGGAGCTTTATTATGAAGAAAAGATCAGCTGAGGTGAGTCATAAAAACAACTGTTGAGGTGTGTCCACAGGTGTTTCCAATCAGAGGGGAAAGTAATAAGAGAGAAGGATCACCTGGCACTCGATGATGTAATCTGATGCGTCACACGCGGAAGGCGCGGATGTGGAGAGGACGTGAGTAAGGAAGTGAGCTGTTATGCCACGAGAGAGAAAATCACGTAATTTACTGAGAGTGACCAGAGCAGTCTGTTCGACGGATCGGCTCCAGTAGCATTTGGACATTGCCGCTGCGTTTACCCTGCCAACAGGTTATGGGCCCAGGGAGAGCTCAGCTGCGCTACCGGAAAGAAGCCAAACACAACCAGGAGAAACCAGAGGGGTGTTCTCGAGTCGGAAAAGTTTGGTGTGGAGCGCGTACTGGTGTGAGTGAAACCCGGAAGGATGAGTCGACGCTCAGAGGCCGGGAGTCGATGGTCTCGACTGCTGTTTGACGGAGATGAGACAAAATATGAATTATGGGAAACGAAATTCATGGGACATCTACGATTACAAGGTCTGAAAGATGTGATCCTGGAATCCGGTGATGACGCCGATGAAGAGGATGATGGTAGGAATGCGGAAGTGTACGCGGAACTGATTCAATTTTTAGATGACAAGAGTCTGTCTTTAGTTATGAGAGAGGCCACAGATGACGGTCGAAAGGCACTAAAGATATTGAGAGACCATTATGCGGGCACAGGGAAACCGCGAATCATCAGCCTCTACACAGAACTCACATCACTTAAACAAGAGAGGAATGAAAGTGTGACAGACTATGTTATCCGAGCTGAAGTAATAATCACAGCATTGAAAACGGCCGGAGAAAAGTTAAGTGATGGATTGTTGGTAGCGATGATTTTAAAGGGACTACCAGAGGTGTTCAAACCGTTTGTTGTACATGTTACACAGAGCGAAAGTGAAATCTCTTTTTCGGAATTAAAAGTAAAGTTAAGGAGTTATGAAGAGACTGAAAAGATGCGAACAGCTGCAACTAGTGATAATATCATGGAAACAAAGGTGAAACAAGCTCAGGCCAGCCAGAATGAGTTAAGGAGAACTAATAAAGACATTGTGTGTTACAAGTGTGGAGCTAAAGGACATATAGCAAGAAGATGTCGATCAACAGTGTGGTGTGATTCTTGTAAGAGCAACACACACAGTGACAAAACCTGCAGAAGACGACGAAGACACGATGGGGCAAGAGGAGTCGCTGAGGAAGATGGCGAAAAGGATTACGTGTTTATGACAAGTTCCAGCTACGCCAGCGGACGTGAAACACAAGAGAGGCTGATGGTGGATACCGGAGCGACCTCACATATCATCACCAGAAGGGAGTACTTTGATGTAATCGATGACGACTTCAATCCAGAAGCCCATTGTGTGGAGTTGGCGGACGGAACACGGAGTCGAGGAGCGGCTGAGTTGAGAGGTGATGTGGTAATGTGGATGAGTGACAGCAGAGGACGAGGACATAAGGTAACACTGAAACAAGCTTTATACATACCCACGTTCCCACAGAACATATTTTCAGTTAAAGCTGCTGTTGGAAATGGAGCCACGGTAAAGTTCCAACAAGGAAACAGTTGTTTGAGATGTGGTGGGACTGAGTTCCCGATATATGAACAGAACAGACTATTTTATATGGATGCGACGAAGATGAGACCAGAAGAGGTGAACTCATGTAATGGTTGTTATGATCTACAAACATGGCATGAAATTTTGGGACATTGTAATCACAATGACGTGGTAAAGTTACAGCATGTAGTAGATGGCATGAAAATCAAGGGTGAAATAGACACAAATATACAATGTGAGACGTGTATCCAAGGGAAATACACACAGACGAGGAATAGAGAGCCGGATGTAAAGGCCACAACAGCACTGGAGTTGGTTCATACGGACTTAGCAGGACCAATTTCACCAAATACCAAAGATGGTTTCAGATATGTGTTATCATTTACTGATGATTATTCTGGTGCAACATTTGTGTACTGTTTAAAACAGAAAAGTGATACAGTCCGTGCAACAGAGAGGTTTATCACGGATGTAGCACCATATGGAAAGATCAAACGTATCAGGTCAGATAATGGCACAGAGTACGTAAATAGGTCTTTTAAGGACTTGATGCTAAAGAACAAAATAAAACATGAGACATCAGCACCATACTCGCCACATCAAAACGGAACAGCGGAGAGAAACTGGCGTACTTTATTCGATATGGCAAGATGTATGCTGATAGAGAGCGGATTACCTAAATCACTGTGGCCATATGCGATACATACGGCAGCAGTGACACGGAACAGATGTTTTAACAGAAGAGTGGGTAAGACGCCATATGAGATGTTGACTGGAAAGAAACCAAATCTGAAAAGAATGAAAAAGTTTGGATCTTCTTGTTACGCTTATAAGCAAAACAGAGGCAAACTGGACGCAAGAGCTGATAAAGGTGTTTTTATTGGTTACGACAAGAACAGCCCGGCATACCTAGTGTATTTTCCGTATAATGGAAAAGTTGAAAAACACAGACTGATAAAGGTACTGGGAGAGACTACTGCAGAGCAGCAAATAGAGAACAGAAACATGGTTGAAGACGAGATCGTAACAAGAGAGCGAAGAGTCTCAAATCATAAAGAAGCAAAGAAAACAGATGAAAGTCAGCTGGAGGGAGAAAGGCCAACCCAGGGTGATTCAGAGAGGAGAATGTCTGAACACTCCCAGAAAGAAGCAGAGAAGGAAGTGGAAGCTAAAAGATACCCAGAGAGAGTAAGAAGAAAACCAGCATATCTAGATGATTATGTAACAGATGTAAAAGAATGTGAAAGCAAAGAAATGGACATGGATTATTGTTATCGGTTGCTATGTGATGTACCTATGTCTTTCAGTGAGGCAGTAGCATCAGATCAGGCAAGAGAATGGAAAAGAGCCATGGATGATGAGATGCTATCACTCAGAGAGAACGACACATTTATTTTAACTCCACTACCGACAGGCAAGAAAGCAGTGGGGGGTAGATGGGTCTATGCACTGAAAAGAAATCCAGACGGTACAGAGAAATACAAAGCAAGGTATGTCGCAAAGGGATATAGCCAGACAAAAGGAAATTAAGTTACAGGAACATTCAACGACTATTTACATTGATGTTGTACCTGTGAACAAGTGGGGGTGTTGAGGTGTGTCCACAGGTGTTTCCAATCAGAGGGGAAAGTAATAAGAGAGAAGGATCACCTGGCACTCGATGATGTAATCTGATGCGTCACACGCGGAAGGCGCGGATGTGGAGAGGACGTGAGTAAGGAAGTGAGCTGTTATGCCACGAGAGAGAAAATCACGTAATTTACTGAGAGTGACCAGAGCAGTCTGTTCGACGGATCGGCTCCAGTAGCATTTGGACATTGCCGCTGCGTTTACCCTGCCAACAACAACACTTAGAGGCTGGTGTCTAGCTGTTGCGGGCGGGGTTCTCATCATATGCGGCTGCAGAGTGTTGGAAATCAATAAGACCTGACATATTTGATGTGTCTTTTGATTTCATTGTTTGTTATTCAAACTAACAAAGTCCAGCAACAGTGTAACAGCTAGTCTCGTCTCTTCTTAGTTGAATTGTCAGACGCCATGCTTCCACGGCGCACTGCTGCCCTCTGCTGTTTCTTTCAGGTTACAGTCATAGTGCAAACTCGTAACTCAGAGCTCGTATGTCCCTAAATAGCTACCGTATTTCAAGATGGAGGATGACCATGGAGCGTCGACCACAATTTATGTATTAAAAATGTAAAATTTGAAGCTGAGAGGAATATTTAGAATTGATGTTGGTGAGAAATATTAATGAAAAAGGACAAGTTTGTGCACTGGATACACAGAATTTGGTAGTAAACAGGTAAAAATATTACACATTGTGGCTTTAACTCATTCACTGCCATTGACGACTTTAGTCGTCTTTTGCATTTTTTAGGGGGCGGGCGTCGGAACAAGCCCCTGCACCGTGAGAACAAACATCACGTGTCTAAAGCGGATCTTCATCCGTGTATGTCACACATCACGTGATCAGGAAGCGGAAAATTAATAGATTACGAGTTTGTTTTGGGACGCTGCTGTGAAAAAAACGATGCGCCGAACCAGAAATGCTTCTGCAGCAGCGATTGGGCACCAGATTGTGAACGAATGGATAACGCGAGAAATACGGCGATTCTTCCTGATGTAAGAAGTGAGTCTACTCTTTCTTTTGGTAGTTTTGGCATTTACATGATCATAGAGCACAATGTTCTGTGACTCTTCAAAAACAGTAAAAAACGCTCAAAAACGTGCTCGGGACGGCTGGCAGTGAATGAGTTAATGAAAACTTTCTTGCAAGTTAACTCATTACCTGCCAGCTGTTTTCTGATCAGAAAGCCCCTGACTGCCAGCGTTTTTGAGCGTTTTTACTGTTTACTGTATTAATTCATTGATTTTCTGCTTCCTGATCACGTGATGTGTGACATACACGGATGAAGATCCACTTTAGACACGTGATGTTTGTTCTCATGGTGCGGGGGCTCGTTCCGACGCCCACCCCGTAACAAAATGCAAATGACGACTAAGGTCGTCAATGGCAGTGAGCGGTTGGATTTCAAATGACGACTTTTGTCATCAATGGCAGTGAATGAGTTAAGAGGAGAAGCAGGTCAGCCAGCACCTTCAACAATTTTAAGTTTTTCATCGGACAAAAATAAAACACATTGGTAATGTCCAACATGTTTTTTTTAACAAGGTATTTTTTTTTATTGTTTTTTCATAACATTTTTTAGAAAACAAATAAAGAACACAGAACACCCCCCATCCACCCACCCACCCCGCTACACTGGATCAAAGTAAAAAAAGAAAACAAACATAAAGCAGGTTTCAACTTAATGCTATCTGTCCAACATGTTTTTGCAAACACTGCTTTCTGTGCTGGTGCCAGAGGCGCTGACCTGCTGACTGTATTGTAGGTACCGGATCAGGTCTGGGTACCAGAGTCCTCAGCCTGCTGGAGGAGGAGTTCCCTGATGTCTGCCGTATTGTAACAGCCGTGTATCCATCAGCAGAGGATGATGTCATCACTTCTTCTTATAACACAGTCCTGGCCATGCAGGAGCTGACTGAGCATGCAGACTGTGTCCTACCTGTGGAAAACCAGGTTAAGAGAATGCTTTATTTTACTTTGTCCATATGGACAAGTGGCTTGATTTATGTCAGCTGTCTGTTTGTTTTTTCTCAAATTCCAGTCTTTGCTGGACATTATGAACAAGATAAATGCCATGTCTTATGGTACAAAGCTGGGGTCAGGGGTCAAAAGAAACAACTCTGTCACATCTGGAGGAAGCTGGCTCAGTGGGGCACAGAAGCCTTTTGATGCTATGAACAACATTGTGGCTAACCTGTTGCTCAACATTACCAGGTATGGCGTTAGTCTTTCTTCTCCAAGCAATTTGTAAGTTAAAAACATCTAAATAATCAATAGACATCTGTGCTGAAGTTGTTTTGCCTTGAAGGTGGGCTCCACTTTGTGTGGATAAAAAAAATAATCAGATTTTAACCAGCAGGTAATTATCAGGCTTCTGCAGTTCTTGATGACCTGCCGAACAGGTAACTCAGGTGTGTTGGAACAAAGAAACCTCTAGAAGAGGATAGGTGTCCTGGAGGCGTGATTTGGAATCATAGGGTGGCCAAGGAAGAGGCCGCCTTTCTCGCCTCTGGTTGGCTAGAAGGGCTCTCCTACGATTGGCTATTTCATTTAGCAGCAAACCGTCTTCCTTCGCTAAGTGCAGACTGTCCTCCTGCCACCAACAGAACAGCTGTTTTGGGGAGTTTGGGGAGAAAATGCAAATTTAGTGCTATAATAACCATTTTGTTCTGTTTTGAAAAAGTTTTTTCTGTTCCTTTTTATAAAAAAAAACCTGAAATAGGTAAAATGTGAACTTATAAAAAATCTTGTTGCCTTCATCACGCTGTTGGATTTACTTTATATCTGTTGGCTCTCAAGCATTGAGGTTAGCGGAGTACATAGGCCAGGCCTATTCAATTACTTTCTCTACTGGGCCAGATTTCTAAATCGTGGATCAGCTTAGGGCCGGAGACCCAAATCTTTATTATGTATTTTACTGACAACATTTAAATATTAAATTTTAATATTTTGACTGATATTATTACCTCCACCACTACTACAAATACAACTAAAAATAACAGCAATGCACTTATTGTTTTAATGATCTGCATCAATTCAACAGTTGCAGAGCTGGAAATACAAACATTTTTATGGTTTTTAACCTGCATTGACTCGATCGCAGCTACTAAATGAAAATTAACAATAATAGCATAGCAGCTCTGCAAAATAAACATATGTGGCAAGGTGGACAAACAAGGGCTCAGGCGGGACTCGAACCTCAGACTCCCTGGGTGAGAGTCACGCGTGCTAACCAGTCAGCCAAATGGATATCCTGTGGCCAAGCAGGTGCATGATCAATCGGGATCCAGTGACAGGATGCTCACTGTCACACATATTTTTCCATCCAAGCTGGATTAAAAGCGGATTTTAGATTTTTTTGGGAAGCCTCCAGAAAACAAAAGAAGATGCAGCAACAGTGAGTATTGGGTAAATTGTCATGTATGCGGTCCAATATAGTGTGTTTACAGTTTATTTTGTGCTTTTTTTGTATTTCAGAGACTTTTTAACAAGGACACATTTGTCCCTCATTCTCCACCTCTTCATTCGCTCCACCTCTAAACCCACGTTTCCCGTCATTTCCATCCACGAATAAAACACTTGCTGCTTTGGCCTCAGACTCCAGCTGCGGGTCTCCTTTTCCCGTCTTCCAGCTAAACAGCTGATCTGTCTGCTGGACATCCATCCTTCTCATCGTCCTTTATACATAAAACCACTAAACTACAGAGAAGTAACTATTTATCTGTCACAGATCGCTCCAATATCTAAAGTTTTGCCGTCAATGTCTGTCTCAGTGTTTTCTCCGCTCCGTGACAGCGCCTCAGCGCACCTTTTGACACCTGCTGTCAGATCGCGCAACAGCCATCCTCTCCCTCAGCAACAAAACGCTACTGAACCCATTCTTAGTTTAATTATTTCAGTATAACTCCGGTTTTATTTGGTCTGTTAACAAAAATAAAATGGGTGTGTAGTTTATAATTCGCATTTTAAGCATAAATTGAAACCAGAGAGTCTTGCTGCTGCGGCGTCCCAAAGGTGTGTTTTTATTGGTCAACTGCAGACATAGACATGAATACGTAGATGGGCAGCTCCAATAGGCAGTGCCAGTCCACGGGGTGTCTACGTATATATGTCTTTGATTGCTAAAATGGTGTTGCGTTCAAGTGCAATATCAGTGTGGGAATTTTGAAACTCGCACGCAAAAACTGTTATTAACTGGGTTTTTTCTGTTGGTGGTTGGGGGATAGGGTCAGGTGGGCCACCTGGTGAGGGCCCGCGGGCCGTCATTTGAATAGCCCTGACATAGACTATGTGTGCCTTACCTGGTATAAAATAAAAGAAAAATGCCTTATTTTGCCCAGCTGTGTGCAGCAGGTCTGTTTTTCTTCTAGAATAATGAAAACTGGTGAAAAATAGGTCTAAATCATAATCAGCTTTGAATTAAATTTAGATTAAATGATACACATTTAAACAGACGATGAGAGATGTGTCCTAACATAGCCTATAGATAACCCCAATGCTTGAAAAACAGATATAAAGTCAATCCAACAGTGTGATAAATGCAACAAGATTTATCATACCTGCAAACTTGTTGCTTTTCGGCGAAAATCGCCGTTTTTGAAGCCAAATATAGCGTTCATGTGAATCGTACAGATCTGAAGAGTTTTTGTTTTGAGGGGAGGGGGGTGTCACCTGTCGGGTTTCAGCAGTCACTATGAGAATCAATCAGGGAAGGAGGGGATTCATCTTGTTCACAAACAATCTTTGTTTTAGCGTGTCAGTCACGTGTCGTTATTTGACCAATCACAGTCGCGGAAAAAGACGCTTTGGCAGCGCCGCTCTCGCACGGCACCGCTCTCGCACGGCGCCGCTCTCGCACGGCGCTCACACAGTGAGTAATGACCACCGTTGTTTCACTTTCAACATCTTCGCAGCGGCGTTGAGCTTAAAATTTGTCTAATGAAACAAAATCACCACTAAATAACACGGCTTTCTGTCGAGGACTTTAGCAGATTTACCTCCTTTTATAGATTTTTCCCCGAGGCTCTTTTTTTTTTGAAGTCGAGTTCAGAGTTGAGCATAACCACCGCCAGTATTTAACTCCGTTAAAACCTATTATTAACATAAATACTTTTTTTCTGGTGACAAATGGCCACCAGCATGCTACAGCCTGACTCAGTTATTGATCTGGGCACCAGAAACACGAGATGTGATAATTTCATAATACTGTAACATTTCTGCAGCACTAAAGCAGAGTTGTAACATTTTGCCCTTAGCAGTGGTTTATTAAAGTATTCAAGCAAACAGCTGAGGTAAAGCTGCATTTCCCTGCAGCTTCAACTCTTTCTAAACATTTAATCAGAACCAAATTATTAGAGAATCAGAAGGGTTTTATTGCCATATGTGCGAGAAATCACAACATTAGGAGATTGCTGCGAGCAGCAATGAACACAGCAATAGCCTCAGTATTCTGAAATATTTTCAGATGTTTTCATGTTTGGTGTTCTGTGAGTTAGTCTCACAATAGTTCTTAATTATATGATGATCCCTAATAATTTCCTGATCATTTTTGTTAGGCATATTTATTTTCTGACTGTCTAAACCTCATGGTGGGAAATGGTTTGCATTGTGCGGGGGGGGGGGGGGGGGGGGGGGGTCACCTTTTTCACACCTTCCGAGTTTGCAGGTATGACTTATTACAAGTTCACATTTGACGTTTTTCAGGTTCTTTTATAAGAGAAACTGAAGCTGGTTTGTTGTAAAACAGGACAGAATGGTTATTATTACACGTTATTCACATGTTCTTAAAGAAACTCCTCAAGATCTGGCTGCAGACAGAAAACCCTGCAGCAAGGGAAGACGGTTTGCTGTTACATCAAATAGCCAATCGTAGGAGAGCCAATCAGAGGCGAGAAAGGCGGGACCTGCCTTGACCATCCTACGATTTAAAATCATGCGTCCTGGAGGACCAGGGTTGGAGACCCTGGTATAGATGTAATACTGTTAGCCAACCCAAACTCAATAACTGAAAAAAAGGAAAGCCTACCCTTTAGATCATTCAGCAATTAGCCTTTCGCCGGCTCCGCTCCCAGAACGGCTATTGTCCAATCACACATCATAGCAACCGTTACTATCCAACAACTCCAAACAAGATGATGAAGCTAAGCCTAATTTATACTACTAAGTAGGGGTGCTCCGATTGATCGGCCACCGATAATTATCGATAATTATCGATTTTCGTGCAAAAGTGTGTGATCTGTGATCGTCGATCACTGCCTTTCATTCCCGATCTGGCACTTTATTTTTGTAGTTCATAGTGCTGACTATGAAGCGCCTACTCTTCCCGGCCGGTAGAGGCGCTGTAGCCGCTTCCCCCCGCTTAGTGCGCATGCGCGTGGCAGCAAACCCACAAAGACAAACATGTCTGCTGTGTGGAACTTCTTTACGGTGTGCGAAAGTGATATTAAGTTTGCGTCTTGCAGCACTTACAATGAAAACATACCACGCGGAGGAAGCACGTCAAAAAATTTCAACACAACGAATTTGATCCGACATTTAAAGACGAAACACTTGGCGGAGCATGGTGAGTTTTTGAGGCTCACCGCAGACAATGAAAAGAAGCCAGCTAATGCAGCCACAGTCAGACGGCAGCTAACGCAGCCGACGCATGGAAACACTCGCCCATATGAGCGTGACAGTCAAAAGGCTAAGCAAATTAACCGGAAAATCATGGAGTTTATTGGACTAGACGACCAGCCTTTTTCAGTTGTGGAAGACGCCGGATTCCGCCGACTACTAACCCACTTGGAACCCCGCTACATGCTACCGGGACATAAATATTTCGCCGACGTAGCCCTTCCAGAGCTCCACCAGACAGTGTATTCTTTCATCGCGGGACTCCTTGAAGAAAGCGTCTCATCCTCTGTGAGTTTCACAAGTGGTATTTGGAGCTCAGATGTCAGTCCTGTGTCAATGCTGAGTTTAACAGCTCACTGGATAGATGCAGACTTTCAACTTCAAAGAGCTGTTCTGCATGCCCAGGAGTTTTCCGGTTCCCATACTGCGCTAGCTTTAGCAGCTGCATTTGAACAAATGTTTCAAACATGGCATATTCCAAAAGATAGGATACATGTGATACTAAGAGACAATGCCAGAAACATAACGAAAGCTATGACAGATGCTGAACTTCCAAGTTTGGGGTGTATGGCACACACCCTGCAGCTGGCCATCCATGATGCAGTGCTGTCACAGCGCAGCATAAGTGACATTATTGCCAAAGGGAGACGCATTGTGGGACACTTCAGGCACTCACCTCTAGCATATGCAAGACTCCAGAGTGTACAAAAACAGCTGGGACAGCCCACCAAAAGACTGCAGCAAGATGTCAGCACGAGGTGGAACAGCACCTATTATATGCTCCGCAGCCTCTTGGAGCAAAAACAAGCTTTGAGCGTTTATGCTGCTGACTTTGAGCTACCTGCTACCTTTACATCTTCCCAGTGGGACCTGATTGAAAACACAACATTACTCCTGGAACCCTTTGAAGAGCTGACTAAAGAAATATGCTCATCAACTGCATCTGCTGCTGATGTCATACCCTCTGTGCTGGTTTTAAAGCGACTACTTGCCAAAGATGCTGCAGCAGATCATGGTGTGAAGACAACTAAGGCCACATTGCTGGAAGCTGTCTCCAAAAGATTTGCTGACATCGAAAAGGAGCCTCTCTACAGTTTGGCAACCATCATAGACCCAAGGTGAGAAAATTATAAAATAAATAATGCTGAAATGTAAGCATTTACTTATCCATAGTTAATTATTTTGTTTTCAAGTTGCCATAAACTACAAGTTTAGTAAGAAATTAATGTGATGTTCCCCCATCCCCCCACCCCATTCTAGGTACAAAGACAAATTCTACTCTGAAGACGTAGTCAAGATCGAGACACACAGACAACTTCTTCATCTGATCACAAAGGCCTCTCAGAGGGACCCAAACCAAGAAGCTGAAGCCAGCAACACAGGACCACCAGCAGAGAAAGTGCTACGACCAGGATCCTTTTCTTCCATGTTTGATAAAATCCTGGCAGAAGAAACCCCACGGCAGGCTCACACCGATACTCCAGCAGGACCAGCACCATCAGAGATGATTGTCTATCTCTCAGAGCCACCCATCCCTTGGAGTGCATCATCTTTGGCATTCTGGAAAACTAATAAGGAGAGACTTCCAGACCTTGCTAAAGTAGCTCGAGCCTACCTGTCTGCACCCTGCACAAGTGTAGAGAGTGAGCGATTATTCAGTGCTGCATCCAACATTGTAGATGAACACAGGAATAGACTCATGACTGAAAAAGCAGAGATGCTCCTCTTTATTAAAAAGTCTTCCCATGATGCTTCTCAACAAGTCAAACAAGTCATAAATATTTAGCATACACAAATGCTGTTTCAACACTTTTCCCTGTTTAAAGCAATTGCACTTTAAGTTGTGCCAGTTTTCCGTTTCAGGGTCTTTAGGACCATAGGTTTCTTGTTCGAGTGACAAATGTGCTATTTTATTTACCTACAGTCATATTTATTTTATACGTTATAAGAATGGTAAGCACTAAGCACTTTCATTTTTGGTATAACAATAAACAGAGTTTGATAATTCATTGCCTCAGGTATTTTTGATTTTGTAAATTATAGTTAATATGAATACATGCTCCATTTGAATCTGAATGTATCATTGGTTACTTAATTTGATTTAGGCGGTGATGTGAGATATATTGACTTTTTTGCACTATTTGTAGCCTAAAGAGAGCCTTAATGTTTTCAATTTCTTGTAAATTGTTACTGATATTACATAATTTGAAGTGAAGTAAAACCATGTTTTTTTCTGAATTAATATGTAACACATGCATTAGAATTCACCATAGCTAAATTAACAATTTACAGCCAATCTATGTAATTGGTATCGACAATCGGCTGATCGGCCATGATCGGTCTCTTGGCTGATCGGTATCGGTGATCGGCAGCTTAAAACCTGATCGGAGCATCCCTACTACTAAGCATTAGCCTTGATAGTAGTCGTGTCTCCTTCGTTCCCCTTCAGAACCTCCTCATCGAGCTCAACCAGCAACAACCAAGCATGAGTGCTCCCCCCGCCCGCGGCTGAGCGGAGGTCCACCTCCCAGACTATCCAAGACCCTTTATAAGACACACCGTACCGTCAAATCAGCTTAATATTACCTCAACCGTGTGTCTTATAAACGCACGTTAAGCCTTGGCGCAACAGAGGGTGGTGTCATGATCACGTGATGAATTAATGCCGAGCTCCGGCCGGGAACTATTGAAAATGAAAGTAAACACGGGCTTAAGTTTCATTTTGTAAACAGAATCAGCTGAGATGATAAACTGGAGCGATGCAGAGCACCACATAATCTTTTATAAAAAGGACACAATTGTGCCACATTACCACCACGATCTGAGCTCTTATAAACGACCTAAGGCTCCCACTGCATCTCCGCCACCTCTCCTCGAATCCACCCTTCCCCGGACGCCGCCTTCTCCCAAACTCCCAACTCCTTGTTCCCTGCTACGCTTCGCTCAGCGGAGCCGACACTAATATATCCCTCCACTGCATACTGTAACCCTTTTGCCTCGATCTGGATGATATTGAGGAGGAATTGCTCCAAAAAATGTCGCTGACACGCATCTGTCTAATTCTTTCCATCGCTGAAATCTGCTGAGCTGCTCAGTGTTTGACCCACTTATTGTCGGACTTAGCAACAGTAACTAAGGGGGGCGGGGCTCGGTGAAAGGTCAATTGTGAAGCACTTGGTCAGGCAACCACTTGGTTCAAATTTACAAAGAACATGGGACAACTTCAAAATAAAGTAATTTGCATATTAAAGGAGTCATCACCTATTACTATTGTGAATATCTATGTCCTATTATAGTCTTTTAGGGTATTAAAAAAATTGTAATGGAAAAAAAAGTGTTTTCCTGATCGTTTTTGTAAAGGGCACATTTTCTTGCAAGATTACACGCGATATTTCGGCTGTGCCAGACGTCATTATAATAATGCAAATCAGGGACATGTTGATTGGTGGAAGGAAGCCTGGGTGTTGACACGTGGGCTTCGCTTCATTATCTCGCTACAAAATAACAATATGGCTCAAGGTATGACTGAACCCCACCTGGCCGCGACCTACGGGATCCAACCGTTCATGTACGAGCCCGACTCCGAACCTGAGCAGGAAAGAAAAGATGTAGAGTTGAAGGACGTTTACACCAAGATGTATCTGAATGGTAAAGACAATGATTCTGACTGGGACATACCTTCACATCAATAACGAGCTAAAATGCATGTTGTCATTTTCTCCAAAACAGTTTTGCATTTACTTAGATTAGATTATTGTAATATTCTCCGTGTTTGTCAGCTTAGAGTGTATTTACGGAGTTAAACGTCTATCATGCTGTGTTTTTTACTTGTTTCACGTTGTGAGACATAAAAAACTAGAAGTCATCGTTTTTCCCGGTGCCTCCGGATTAGCCATGCAGGAAAACATAATCAAACACAGAAGCAATAGAGTTGCTGATTCATCAACCCTCTGATGCATGAATTAAACAGTGGCACTAATTTTCTAATGAACTACTTCACTTTAGACATGTACAGTAATGCTTTAGCTTATTTTCAGTGTTATTTGACTTTTTCCTTTAGTGTACACAATGACAATTTGAATAAAATCATGTTCTCGATTGTAAATAATAACATTCTCCTAATAATATAGCATTTCCTGTTTGTTTTCCTTTTTATGACAGAGGCAAACGTCATAGTAACGATGTAGTTAATTGTTTTCTTTTTTTATTTCACTTTTCCGTGAGTGGGAGTTTATTGCATGATTTACACTTTTATTTCTGATGAATAGGTGCACCTACAACTGTTATTCATAAAGTGCCTTTATTACCTCCAAGAAAATAACACCAAATAAAAATGTTTAACTTTGTACATCCTATTTACAGTGAATACAGCACCTAGCACATAGGTGCTTTGTGAGTTGGTGCTGGGGACATCTGGGCCACAAGATCAGGGTGGTCATTCCAGCATGTGTTGTGCTGCGTATCCGCCGTGAGTTCCCCGATGCAGATGGAGGATACACAGGCTTCAGGGTCCCACTCGGTTGAACCGGGAAACATAGCAGGCTACAACATCCTCCTTTGCTGGCACGTCAAACTGACAGAGCGTGTCTGGCACTGGAATCTGCTTGAGCTGACTGACGAAAGGCTCTGGGTCAGGAAGCACCACATTGAAAACCAGGTCCATCAGGTCCTCCACGTAGTCTGATGGCAAGAAAAGACATTCTTTGCATCAATGAACAATTGTTACTTTTGTAAGTTTACATATACAATCACTATTTTTATTTAATTATTTGTAGGTTCAAGCTTGACATGTAAATAGTAATTGTATGTACCTAGGTCAGATCGTTTGGAAAATATTGTTTATATGGTGTTTTATAAGTACACATAATTCTCTCTCTTTCTCTCTCTCTCTCTCTCTCTCTCTCTCTCTCTCTCTCTCTCTCTCTCTATATATATATATATATATATATATATATATATATATATATATATATATATATATATATATATATATATATATATACACTGCTCCCAAAAATGAAAGGAACACTTTAAAGAAACACATTAGATACATCAGATCTCAATATGAAGTTGGATATCTATACAAATAACGACAGGGCAATGTCTTAGGAACAAAAGGATGCCAAGTCTTTTAATGGAAATAAAAGTTTTCAGCCTACAGAGGGCTCAATTGTGTAGACACCCTAAAATCAGAGTGAAATGAAGATGTGGCAGGCTAGTCCATTATTTCAAAAACTTAATTTCTGCAACTCAAAATGCTTTTCAGTATCTTGTGTGGCCCCCACGAGCTTGTGTGCATGCTTGACAACGTCGGGGCATGCTCCTAATGAGACAACGGATGGTGTCTTGTGGCATTTCCTCCCAGACCTGTGTGAGGGCATCCCTGAGCTCTTGTACAGTATGTATTTTTCCCTTAGGGCAGCAGTAGCTCAGGAGGTAGAGCAGGTTGTCCAGTAATCAGAAGGTTGCAGGTTCAATCCCGGCTCCGGCCATAGAATGCTGCTGTGTGTCCTTGGGCAAGACACTTAACCCGCCTTGCCTGCTGGTGGTGGTCGGCGGGACTGGTGGCGCCAGCGCTCAGCATCCTCGCCTCTGTCAGTGCGCCCCAGGGCAGCTGTAGCTACGTTGTAGCTCATCCCCACCAGCGTGTGAATGTGTGTGTGAATGGGTGGATGACTGATTGTGTTGTGAAGCGCCTTGGGGGGTTGTAGAACCCTAAGAAGGCACTATACAAATACAGGCCATTTACCATTTAATGGCTGATATGAATTAAACCTGAGATTCCAGCCATGGAAGCATAACTTCATGCTGATGACCCACATGAATGTAATCCTCTGTGTAGTGGATGCAGTTACATCATGACATTAGCTTAACAAGATAGATTTTTTTTTCTTGGCAAAAAATTATTATGGGTTATATTGTGAATTACATGATATTGCCCACCCGTAGATGGAATTTAAATTATTTTACATGAATTATAAATAAAAGTAACTCCTAACTGCGGATGGATGGATGGATGGATGGATGGGTGGGTGGGTGGGTGGGTGGATGGATGGATGGATGGATGGATGGATGGATGGATGGATTCTTATTTTTATCAAACAAAGTAGTGCAATGTCCCAGTACACCTGATATTCACATGTTTTTCATACAAAAACGACAGAAATCATTGATGCCATTAATGCCTCCTGCTTTTCCGTCGCCGTGATAACGTCACGTTGTTCGTCACTCTGATTGGTCCTAGCGCTGTCCAATTGCGTGCTGACATTTTGAAAGACAACCGTAGATCCCGCCTCACGACTGAGAGCTGTCAATGGTTTGTGGCCAGACTATATATTCACATATATAGGATGGCTTGCCAGGCTATGGATTCTACATTTCTGTAGTGGGTATACTGTGCTGAGAGACACAAGTACACTGGTCAGTGTAATGTAATCGAGAATTTTATTTTATTCTTTTGCACATTTAACTTTGAGAATATTCTTTAATGCTTATTTTTGAACTGAATAATTGTACAACAAACATTGTAGAACTGTTGGACTTGTACTGAAAACATGGACAGTATAGTAGGTCACTAGCCTAGAATCTAGGATGGCTTGCCATTTTGAACGCATATTTGCAATTTGTTTCTCATTTACTGGTGAAAATAATCTATAATAATATTTTTTTTCTGTTAATATTGTACTTTTCGTTTATTTATATTAATATTAGTGTAGATAACACCTTTTTTGACAAATTTAGGACCTTTTTTGACATTTATTGAAAGAAAATGACAAAAATGACCAGGCGGACGTGTATAATTACAGGAGTAAGAGGGTTACAAATCCACTAGATGCTCCATAAGTCATTATAATATGTTTCCACCTACATCCAGCCAATCATGAATAAGCAGGTGGATAACAAACCAATCACGGAGCAGGTCGCTGTGTTAGTGAGCAGTCTCTGGGAAGAAACCGACCAATCACAAGCATGCATTCTCCATCTCGTTCGATTGATGCAATTCCCCGCCAGGTGAACAGAGGGCATATCGCTTTTCTGGGGGTATCCTGCTACCATTACAGTCACGTATCTGGTCCACGATAATGTATTTGTGTTTACATTGTTTTAATGTGTTTTAGAGACTTTTTAACATGGACGAACTTGTCCCTCTCCCTGGGCTGCCACCTTATCGTGGTGGAGGGGTTTGAGTGTCCCAATGATCCTAGGAGCTAAGTTGTCTGAGGCTTTATGCCTCTGTTAGGGTCACCCATGGCAAACAGGTCCTAGGTGAGGGATCAGACAAAGTGCAGCCCAAAGACCCCTTATGATGAATAAAATAAATGGAACCAGTGTTCCCTCGCCCGGACGCGGGTCACCGGGGCCCCCCTCTGGAGCCAGGCCTGGAGTTGGGGCACGCTGGCGAGCGCCTGGTGGCCGGGCTTTCACCCATGGAGCCCGGCCGGGCATAGCCCGAAGAGGAGACGTGGGTCCCCCTTCCCATGGGCCCACCACCCGTGGGAGGGGCCAAAGGGGTCGGGTGCGATGTGCAAAGGGCGGTAGCCGAAGGCAGGGACCTTGGCGGTCTGATCCTCGGCTACAGAAGCTAGCTCTTGGTACGTGGAATGTCACCTCTCTGGTGGGGAAAGAGCCGGAGTTGGTGTGTGAGGTTGAGAGGTTCCGACTAGATATAGTTGGACTCACCTCAACGCATGGCTCTGGCTCTGGAACCAGTTTCCTCGAGAGGGGTTGGACTCTCTACCACTCTGGAGTTGCTCCCACTGAGAGGCGCCGAGCAGGGGTGGGCATACTTCTTGCCCCCCATCTTGGTGCCTGTACGTTGGGGTTTACCCCGGTGAGCGAGAGGGTAGCCTCCCTCCGTCTTCGGGTGGGGGGACGGGTCCTGACTGTGGTTTGTGCTTATGCACCAAACTGCAGCTCAGACTACCCACCCTTTTTGGAGTCCCTGGAGGGGGTGCTGGAAAGCGCTCCTTCGGGTGACTCCCTCGTTCTGCTGGGGGACTTCAATGCTCACGTGGGCAACGACAGTGAGACCTGGAGAGGTGTGGTTGGGAGGAACGGCCCCCCTGATCTGAACCCGAGTGGTGTTCTGTTATTGGACTTCTGTGCTCGTCATGGATTGTCCATAACAAACACCATGTTCAAGCATAAAGGTGTCCATATGTGCTCTTGGCACCAGGACACCTTAGGCCGCAGGTCGATGATCGATTTTGTTGTCGTTTCATCTGATCTGCGGCCGCATGTCTTGGACACTCGGGTAAAGAGAGGGGCGGAGCTGTCAACTGACCACTACCTGGTGGTGAGTTGGCTTCGATGGTGGGGGAGGATGCCGGTCAGACCTGGCAGACCCAAACGTGTTGTGAGGGTCTGCTGGGAACGTCTGGCAGAGTCTCCCGTCAGAAGGAGCTTCAATTCCCACCTCCGACAGAACTTCGAACACGTCCCGGGGGAGGCGGGGGACATTGAGTCCGAATGGACCATGTTCCGTGACTCCATTGTCGAGGCGGCTGACCGTAGCTGTGGCCGCAGGGTGGCCGGTGCCTGTCGTGGCGGCAATCCCCGAACCCGCTGGTGGACACCGGCGGTTAGGGATGCTGTCAAGCTGAAGAAAGAGTCCTATCAGGTCTTTTTGGCCTGTGGGACTCCGGAGGCAGCTGATAGGTACCGGCAGTCCAAGCGGAATGCGGCTCGGGTGGTCGCAGAGGCAAAAACCCGGGCATGGGAGGAGTTCGGTGAGACCATGGAACAAGACTTCCGTACGGCTTCGAGGAGATTCTGGTCCACCATCCGGCGTCTCAGGAGGGGAAAGCAGTGCACTACCAACACTGTTTACAGTGGGGAGGGTGTGCTGCTGACCTCGACTCGGGACGTTGTGAATCGGTGGGCCGAGTACTTCGAAGACCTCCTCAATCCCACCGGCACGTCTTCCAGGATGGAAGCAGAGTCTGGGGATTTTGGGTTGGGCTCTCCAATCTCTGGAGCTGAGGTCACTGAGGTGGTCAAAAAACTCCTCGGTGGCAAGGCTCCGGGGGTGGATGAGATCCGCCCGGATTTCCTTAAGGCTCTGGATGCTGTGGGGCTGTGTTGGTTGACGCGGCTCTGCAATATCGCGTGGACATCGGGGGCAGTTCCACTGGATTGGCAGACCGGGGTGGTGGTCCCCCTATTTAAAAAGGGGGACCGCAGGGTGTGTTCCAACTACAGGGGGATCACACTCCTGAGCCTCCCTGGTAAGGTCTATTCAGGGGTTCTGGAGAGGAGGGTCCGTCGGATAGTCGAACCTCGGATTCAGGAGGAGCAATGTGGTTTTCGTCCTGGCCGTGGAACACTGGACCAGCTCTATACCCTTGGGGGGGTCCTGGAGGGTGCGTGGGAGTTCGCCCAACCAATCTACATGTGTTTTGTGGATTTGGAGAAGGCGTTCGACCGCGTCCCTCGGGGGGCCCTGTGGGGGGNTGGATGGATGGATGGATAGGTGGGTGGGTGGATGGATGGATGGATGGATGGATGGGAAGAAGTTCTGGAGAGTTAGATGATTTTCTGCTTTTAACAAGTTCTTCCTAAAAATATCTTCCTCAACAAAAGAAAACTTGTTTTGAACAAGGGTCAGTTCCCTCTGTAACGTCAGATGAATGAGTAGAAATTAATAAATAAAATGTAGTGGACAAAAAGGCTCATTCAATACTTTAAAGGATGAGTCTTAGTTTCACTTTCTTAATATTAATCCAAACCTAATATTTGAATACAATATACTGTTTTTAATTTTCAGTTCCTCTCCAATCCTTTCATAGATCTTTTTTTTAATAATAGTGGTGGTATTATTATTTTAACTTATTTTATTTATTTCTTTAATTGTGTGGTGCTGCTGTTGAGGCAAAATTAGTTTAATGTTTTATTAAATAGCAAACATTTTAGTTCAATTTAAAATTAAATAAAGAAGCGATTTTGGAAATAACAAGAGACACACTGACACATACTGTTGTGTGTGTGTGTGTGTATATATATATATATATACACTGCTCACAAAAATTAAAGGAACACTTTTTTTATTGGGCCTGGCATGAAATCAATTAAACCTGTCTGATAATTTTCTGGTTGATTAAGCAGCTGAGGGCATTGTTAATCATTTTCAGCTGTATTGGTGTTCATGGACTTAACGACAGGTGCACTAAAGTGGCAACAATTACAAAACCCTCAAAACAGGACTGGTTTAACATGTGGAGGTCATTTCACGTTTCTCCCTCTTGATCTTTTTTGGCTGGTTTTCCACTCGTGCTAGTTTTGGCTTGAGTAATTATCTCTACTTAGCCTAGTGAGCTAGACCAAATTCTTGCTTTGCAGAGTTTGGTCTAGGCACGCTTCATAGGAACCCTTGCAGCCTGTGGCTGTCCAATCACAGCTCGCTATAGTTTTGGTTGGGCCAATCACAGCGCTCTATATTTTGGGCCAATCACAGAGCGGGAGTAGCCGATTACGTCAGCGCTGCGGCCGCGAACCCAAGCAACATGGCGGCAACTCAGGAACCACGTTTGTTTGAAACGGCTTTGTCATCAACTTTGGATTATTTAGACTCCAACGTGCGTAAGTCTGTCTGATATACTTAGCGGCTTCTTATTTTTATCAAACAAAGTAGTGCAATGTCCCAGTACACCTGATATTCACATGTTTTTCATACAAAAATGACAGAAATCATTGATGCCATTAATGCCTCCTGCTTTTCCGTCGCCGTGATAACGTCACGTTGTTCGTCACGTTGTTCGTCACTCTGATTGGTCCTAGCGCTGTCCAATTGCGTGCTGACATTTTGAAAGACAATCGTAGATCCCGCCTCACGACTGAGAGCTGTCAATGGTTTGTGGCCAGACTATATATTCACATATATAGGATGGCTTGCCAGGCTAATCTCTACTGGCAGCATGAGGCGATTCCTTAACCCTACAGAAGTTGCACAGGTTGTCCAACTTCTCCAGGATGGCACATCCACACGTGCTGCAGCAAGAAGGTTTAATGTGTCTCCCAGCACAATCTCCAGAACATGGAGGAGATTTCAGGAGACTGGCGGTTATTCTCGGAGAGCTGGACAGGGCCGTAGAAGTCCACAACCCATCAGCAGGACCGATACCTGCTCCTTTGTGCAAGGCGGAACAGGCTGAGCACTGCTCGTGCCCTACAGAATGACCTCCAGAGGGCCACTGGTGTGAATGTCTCTACCCAAACAATCAGGAACAGACTTCATGAAGATGGCCTGAGGGCCCCACGTCCTGTAGTGGGCCCTGTGCTCACTGCCCAGCACCGTAGAGCTCCACTGGCATTTGCTCAAGAACACCAGAATTGGCAAGTGCGCCACTGGCGCCCTGTACTTTTTACAGACGAGAGCAGGTTCACCCTGAGCACCTGTGATAGACATGAAAGAGTCTGGAGAAGACAAGGAGAACGTTATGCTGCCTGCAACGTCGTTCTACATGACAGGTTTGATGGTGGGTCAGTGATGGTCTGGGGAGGCATATCCATGGAGGGACGCACAGACCTCTACTGCCTAGGAAATGGTGCTCTGACTGCCATAAGGTATCCAGATGAAATCCTTGAACCCTTTGTCAGACCCTACGCTGATGCAGTAGGTCCTGGTTTTCTCCTAATGCACAACAATGCCCGGCCTCATGTGGCAAGAGTATGCAGGCAGTACCTGGAGGATGAAGGAATTGAAACAATTGAATTGCCTTCATGATCCCCTGACTTAAACCCAATAGAACATCTGTGGGACATTATGTTTCAGTCCATTAGGCGGTGCCAGGTTGCTCCTCAGACTGTACAAGAGCTCAGGGATGCCCTCACACAGATCTGGGAGGAAATGCCACAAGACACCATCCGTTGTCTCATTAGGAGCATGCCCCGACGTTGTCAAGCATGCACACAAGCTCGTGGGGGCCACACAAGATACTGAAAAGCATTTTGAGTTGCAGAAATTAAGTTTTTGAAATAATGGACCAGCCTGCCACATCTTCATTTCACTCTGATTTTAGGGTGTCTACACAATTGAGACCTCTGTAGGCTGAAAACTTTTATTTCCATTAAAAGCCTTGGCATCCTTTTGTTCCTAAGACATTGCCCTGTCGTTATTTGTATAGATATCCAACTTCATATTGAGATCTGATGTATCTAATGTGTTTCTTTAAAGTGTTCCTTTAATTTTTATGAGCAGTGTATATATATATTTTTTTTTTCTTTTTTTCATTTTTGTGGGAGAGGGGGGCGCGCACCACAGAGCATTTGTGCTTAGGGCCCCCAAATGGCTAGCACCGGCCCTGATTTAAAGAATCTTAATTTTGTCTCATAAAATGATTTCTTTCACTTTACTGGTTAATTACAATCATATTCTGTTCTATCAAGGAATGTTTTATCTAGAGTGATTTTAATGTCTTGACTCCTTTACTGTAATTAAGGAATCAACATCTTTGCTTATTCATTCATTCATTCATTTATTGGTTATATAGCCCTTTATAACAGTCAACTAGACAGCCAAAGTGCTTAACAGGTTGCATAAAAGCGGAAAAAAAACAAGATAAAACATAAAAACACTCAATTCATTCTTATTCTTATTTATTCTTATATCAGATCATAAATACCACAAATGAGTCTACTTGATGAATTTAACATTGGTTTATTATCAGTATATTCACATATTAATATTAATATATTAATAAATTAATGTTTAACCTATTTACTTCACAGATTAAAGAATAAGTCTTTTCTAAGTGTCTAAGGAAAGAGTGCCATCTGAGGACTCTTTGGTAAACGCCCATTTACACTTGTTAGATTCTGATTTGCCAAAATTTATAAACAACTAACATTATAAGAGGTGGCATTTCCTCTACTATTCAGTTCCTGCAAAAGCGTACAGCTTATGCTAATTTATCATTCTATGGGGAGTCAAGCCAGACTTTCCAGTGGAATAATTTTAGTGGCATCAAAAACCATCTCTTTTGAATCAAGCAATTCTTATCTGCAATCTGCTTCCAACTCATCAGCCGTGAAACGGTCCACCTGCAGCCGGGGAGGTGATCTCTGACCAGCTGATGCGGAGTCAAGGAATACGGCCTGTGACACCCCAAAGTTTCAGGCTTTTTAATAACATCTAATATTGTGTTTCATCATTGTTCATTCATCAGTTGATATTACCTTGAACCATCATTTATAATAATTGGTCCTGCATCATCATTAGTAGTAGAAATATAGTAATAAATTGAATTTTATAAAATATATTTTTGCCTCCTTGAAAAATTATTATAAAGTGTTGTTTCCCTGGCATACCCAAAGTACCTATTTTCATCATCGATCAAATATTAGAGGTTCAATAAGAGTGATAATTCATATTTATATGGAATATCACCTCTTGTTGAGTACCTGTATATTTTATAATATAAAGTAACCACCTACATCACGTTACACTGCTAAAACAATACAGATGCTTCCCCATCTCTGTGTTATCCTGGTTTCTGCATTTGCCATCAAAGATTTTCCTGAGCTTGTCTCAAATTGGCTGTGGTTTACAGACCGTGTCAGACCTTTGATGACTTGTGGAAGACCTGAAATGGTTGTATACTGTTGCCCACTAAGGTAAACAGATGGATTCTACATTTCTGTAGTGGGTATACTGTGCTGAGAGACACAAGTACACTGGTCAGTGTAATGTAATCGAGAATTTTATTTTATTCTTTTGCACATTTAACTTTGAGAATATTCTTTAATGCTTATTTTTGAACTGAATAATTGTACAACAAACATTGTAGAACTGTTGGACTTGTACTGAAAACATGGACAGTATAGTAGGTCACTAGCCTAGAATCTAGGATGGCTTGCCATTTTGAACGCATATTTGCAATTTGTTTCTCATTTACTGGTGAAAATAATCTATAATAATATTTTTTTTCTGTTAATATTGTACTTTTCGTTTATTTATATTAATATTAGTGTAGATAACACCTTTTTTGACAAATTTAGGACCTTTTTTGACATTTATTGAAAGAAAATGACAAAAATGACCAGGCGGACGTGTATAATTACAGGAGTAAGAGGGTTACAAATCCACTAGATGCTCCATAAGTCATTATAATATGTTTCCACCTACATCCAGCCAATCATGAATAAGCAGGTGGATAACAAACCAATCACGGAGCAGGTCGCTGTGTTAGTGAGCAGTCTCTGGGAAGAAACCGACCAATCACAAGCATGCATTCTCCATCTCGTTCGATTGATGCAATTCCCCGCCAGGTGAACAGAGGGCATATCGCTTTTCTGGGGGTATCCTGCTACCATTACAGTCACGTATCTGGTCCACGATAATGTATTTGTGTTTACATTGTTTTAATGTGTTTTAGAGACTTTTTAACATGGACGAACTTGTCCCTCTCCCTGGGCTGCCACCTTATCGTGGTGGAGGGGTTTGAGTGTCCCAATGATCCTAGGAGCTAAGTTGTCTGAGGCTTTATGCCTCTGTTAGGGTCACCCATGGCAAACAGGTCCTAGGTGAGGGATCAGACAAAGTGCAGCCCAAAGACCCCTTATGATGAATAAAATAAATGGAACCAGTGTTCCCTCGCCCGGACGCGGGTCACCGGGGCCCCCCTCTGGAGCCAGGCCTGGAGTTGGGGCACGCTGGCGAGCGCCTGGTGGCCGGGCTTTCACCCATGGAGCCCGGCCGGGCATAGCCCGAAGAGGAGACGTGGGTCCCCCTTCCCATGGGCCCACCACCCGTGGGAGGGGCCAAAGGGGTCGGGTGCGATGTGCAAAGGGCGGTAGCCGAAGGCAGGGACCTTGGCGGTCTGATCCTCGGCTACAGAAGCTAGCTCTTGGTACGTGGAATGTCACCTCTCTGGTGGGGAAAGAGCCGGAGTTGGTGTGTGAGGTTGAGAGGTTCCGACTAGATATAGTTGGACTCACCTCAACGCATGGCTCTGGCTCTGGAACCAGTTTCCTCGAGAGGGGTTGGACTCTCTACCACTCTGGAGTTGCTCCCACTGAGAGGCGCCGAGCAGGGGTGGGCATACTTCTTGCCCCCCATCTTGGTGCCTGTACGTTGGGGTTTACCCCGGTGAGCGAGAGGGTAGCCTCCCTCCGTCTTCGGGTGGGGGGACGGGTCCTGACTGTGGTTTGTGCTTATGCACCAAACTGCAGCTCAGACTACCCACCCTTTTTGGAGTCCCTGGAGGGGGTGCTGGAAAGCGCTCCTTCGGGTGACTCCCTCGTTCTGCTGGGGGACTTCAATGCTCACGTGNAACCATAACATAAAAAAAATTCTGTGGTTGTAAATGACACTATTATGGATGTGATCTGTACGTTTCTGGATAGAATATACACTGCTCACATAAATTAAAGGAACACTTTTTTTATTGGGCCTGGCATGAAATCAATTAAACCTGTCTGATAATTTTCTGGTTGATTAAGCAGCTGAGGGCATTGTTAATCATTTTCAGCTGTATTGGTGTTCATGGACTTAACGACAGGTGCACTAAAGTGGCAACAATTACAAAACCCTTAAAACAGGACTGGTTTAACATGTGGAGGTCATTTCAAGTTTCTCCCTCTTGATCTTTTTTGGCTGGTTTTCCACTCGTGCTAGTTTTGGCTTGAGTAATTATCTCTACTGGCAGTATGAGGCGATTCCTTAACCCTACAGAAGTTGTACAGGTTGTCCAACTTCTCCAGGATGGCACATCCACATGTGCTGCAGCAAGAAGGTTTAATGTGTCTCCCAGCACAATCCCCAGAACATGGAGGAGATTTCAGGAGACTGGCGGTTATTCTCGGAGAGCTGGACAGGGCCGTAGAAGTCCACAACCCATCAGCAGGACCGATACCTGCTCCTTTGTGCAAGGCGGAACAGGCTGAGCACTGCTCGTGCCCTACAGAATGACCTCCAGAGGGCCACTGGTGTGAATGTCTCTACCCAAACAATCAGGAACAGACTTCATGAAGATGGCCTGAGGGCCCCACGTCCTGTAGTGGGCCCTGTGCTCACTGCCCAGCACCGTAGAGCTCGACTGGCATTTGCTCAAGAACACCAGAATTGGCAAGTCCGCCACTGGCGCCCTGTACTTTTTACAGACGAGAGCAGGTTCACCCTGAGCTCCTGTGATAGACGTGAAAGAGTCTGGAGAAGACAAGGAGAACGTTATGCTGCCTGCAGCGTCGTTCAAAATGACAGGTTTGGTGGTGGGTCAGTGATGGTCTGGGGAGGCATATCCATGGAGGGACGCACAGACCTCTACTGCCTAGGAAATGGTGCTCTGACTGCCATAAGGTATCCAGATGAAATCCTTGAACCCTTTGTCAGACCCTACGCTGATGCAGTAGGTCCTGGTTTTCTCCTAATGCACGACAATGCCCGGCCTCATGTGGTAAGAGTATGCAGGCAGTACCTGGAGGATGAAGGAATTGAAACAATTGAATGGCCTTCACGATCCCCTGACTTAAACCCAATAGAACATCTGTGGGACATTATGTTTCGGTCCATTAGGCGGCGCCGGGTTGCTCCTCAGACATTTTGAGTTGCAGAAATTAAGTTTTTGAAATAATGGACTAGCCTGCCACATCTTCATTTCACTCTGATTTTAGGGTGTCTACACAATTGAGCCCTCTGTAGGCTGAAAACTTTTATTTCCATTAAAAGACTTGGCATCCTTTTGTTCCTAAGACATTGCCCTGTCGTTATTTGTATAGATATCCAACTTCATATTGAGATCTGATGTATCTAATGTGTTTCTTTAAAGTGTTCCTTTAATTTTTATGAGCAGTGTATATATATATTTTTTTTTTCTTTTTTTCATTTTTGTGGGAGAGGGGGGCGCGCACCACAGAGCATTTGTGCTTAGGGCCCCCAAATGGCTAGCACCGGCCCTGATTTAAAGAATCTTAATTTTGTCTCATAAAATGATTTCTTTCACTTTACTGGTTAATTACAATCATATTCTGTTCTATCAAGGAATGTTTTATCTAGAGTGATTTTAATGTCTTGACTCCTTTACTGTAATTAAGGAATCAACATCTTTGTCATTCATTCATTCATTCATTCATTTATTGGTTATATAGCCCTTTATAACAGTCAACTAGACAGCCAAAGTGCTTAACAGGTTGCATAAAAGCGGAAAAAAAACAAGATAAAACATAAAAACACTCAATTCATTCTTATTCTTATTTATTCTTATATCAGATCATAAATACCACAAATGAGTCTACTTGATGAATTTAACATTGGTTTATTATCAGTATATTCACATATTAATATTAATATATTAATAAATTAATGTTTAACCTATTTACTTCACAGATTAAAGAATAAGTCTTTTCTAAGTGTCTAAGGAAAGAGTGCCATCTGAGGACTCTTTGGTAAACGCCCATTTACACTTGTTAGATTCTGATTTGCCAAAATTTATAAACAACTAACATTATAAGAGGTGGCATTTCCTCTACTATTCAGTTCCTGCAAAAGCGTACAGCTTATGCTAATTTATCATTCTATGGGGAGTCAAGCCAGACTTTCCAGTGGAATAATTTTAGTGGCATCAAAAACCATCTCTTTTGAATCAAGCAATTCTTATCTGCAATCTGCTTCCAACTCATCAGCCGTGAAACGGTCCACCTGCAGCCGGGGAGGTGATCTCTGACCAGCTGATGCGGAGTCAAGGAATACGGCCTGTGACACCCCAAAGTTTCAGGCTTTTTAATAACATCTAATATTGTGTTTCATCATTGTTCATTCATCAGTTGATATTACCTTGAACCATCATTTATAATAATTGGTCCTGCATCATCATTAGTAGTAGAAATATAGTAATAAATTGAATTTTATAAAATATATTTTTGCCTCCTTGAAAAATTATTATAAAGTGTTGTTTCCCTGGCATACCCAAAGTACCTATTTTCATCATCGATCAAATATTAGAGGTTCAATAAGAGTGATAATTCATATTTATATGGAATATCACCTCTTGTTGAGTACCTGTATATTTTATAATATAAAGTAACCACCTACATCACGTTACACTGCTAAAACAATACAGATGCTTCCCCATCTCTGTGTTATCCTGGTTTCTGCATTTGCCATCAAAGATTTTCCTGAGCTTGTCTCAAATTGGCTGTGGTTTACAGACCATGTCAGACCTTTGATGACTTGTGGAAGACCTGAAATGGTTGTATACTGTTGCCCACTAAGGTAAACAGAAGCAGTCTCAAAAGGCGCCAATACTTTCTTGAGTTATTCATGCAGAGCCCATGGGCTCTATGCACGCTCCAACTTCCACATTCCACATAAGACCGCACCCCTATGTCCGGTTGTCATAGTCATCGTTGAAGCTGTGACATGGCTGAGTTTGGAGTTCACCCGGTGCTTACTGGAGTTACCAAAAGTTACAATGAATGTAGAAGGCAAATTTTCTCTTTGTTTAGATGAAAAAAAAGAATAAAGTGGTTCTCTCGATTTTTTTTAAAACACCTCTACCAATAACACGTCCGACCAAAAAGCCATAAGCAACTAACCTCCAGGAAGCACCGGGTGAACTCCAAACTCTCAGCCATGTCACAGCTTCGCTGGCGACTATGACAACCGGACATAGGAGTGCGGTCTAATGTGGAATGCGGAAGTTGGATCATGCATAGAGCCCATTGCGCTGGTTTTAAGTTGAGGTACTGCTTCCCCCTTGGGGTCACCTCGGGATCTAAAAGAGTGGCAGCGAGAGGCCATCGCTGTTCCAGGAGTCTGTCTATCATGTGGAATGTTAAGCTAGCGGTCTTGTCTATTGGCTTGAGTTTGAAATATTCCCACACTTTGAAAACTTTTTAGGGTTTTCATCTGGGTGTCATCATCCCTTTTGCATTCGCCCTGTTGCTTGCTCTGCTAACAGTATGAGCTGCAGTAGCAAAACAAGCACACTTGTAGCATTAAATAACCAGAAGGTCACACTGGAAAAAGATAGTATAACCTGGAAGTGAAAGTAAATGAAGCGTCGATGTCCTCTATTTCTGGATCTGCACTGATTGCTTCAGCACACTGTGTTGCAAACAATGATAGTTTCTTTTAGGGTTGAAACGAATACTTGAATAATTCAATTACATTGATTTAAAAAAAATGTTTGACTTTTATTTTGTAAATCGACACTTCGTTTACTTTCACTTCCGGGTTATACAATCTTTTTCCGGTGTGACCTTCCGGTTATTTAACACTACAAGTGTGCTTGTTTTGCTACAGTCTGCAGCTCATACTGTTAGCAGAGCAAGCTAGCCTGGCAAGCCATCCTATATATGTGAATATATAGTCTGGCCACGAACCATTGACGGCTCTCAGTCGTGAGGCGGGATCTACGGTTGTCTTTCAAAATGTCAGCACGCACTTGGATAGCGCTAGGACCAATCAGAGTAACGAACAACATGACGTAATCACGGCGACAGAAAAGCGGGAGGCTTTAATAGCGTCTAGCTTCAATGATTTCTGTCGTTTTTGTATGAAAACATGTGAATATCAGGTGTACTGGGACATTGCACTACTTTGTTTGATAAAAATAAGAAGCCGCTAAGTATATCAGACAGACTTACGCACGTTGGAGTCTAAATAATCCAATGTTGATGACAAAGCCGTTTCAAACGAACGTGTTTTCCGAGTTGCCGCCATGTTGCTTGGGTTCGCGGCCGCAGCGCTGACGTCATCGGCTACTCCCGCTCTGTGATTGGCCCATGATATAGAGCGCTGTTATTGGCCCAACCAAAACTATAGCGAGTTGTGATTGGATAGACACAGCAGTGGTTTGGGCTGCGACGGTTCCAATGAAGCGTGCCTAGACCAAACTCTGCAAAGCAAGAATTGGTCTAGTTCACTAGGCTAAGAGCAAGCAACAGGGCGAAGGCAAAAGGTATGATGTGTGTAAAGAACCGAGGTTCTTTCTGTGTGCAGAAAGTTCACCTTATATGGAAGAGAATGACCCTCAGTTCTTAGTGATAATATCACATAGTAGCTAGAGATTGGTCGGTCCCTGAGGAGATGCGGTCTTTCATCTCTCACTCCTTACATGGGAGTGGAAAGTTTCCCCCAAAGTAAATAAAAAGGGTGCTTTGAGTGTTGGTCATGAGGAATCAGGATTTGGCTGCATGGATCTGTACTGATTGAAGTAAACATGTTACCTTTTTCAGTTTAACCATTGTCTTCAGATGTTTATTCCACTCCAACATAAAGGAACAGCTCAGCATGAAAATGAACCACAATGCTTTCTGTTTAGGATTCGCCCATCAGCAGTTTTCATTTACTCCATCACAGATTTTCTTTTGCACTCCAAGATTTTCAGCAGACTTTAACTTAAAAAATTTGACATTTTATACATTTTTGGTTTTCAATTTAGCATTTACAATATTAAGCTTTGTGTTTTTGGTCATCTTTAGAGTATTTGGAATATTTTAACTTTTTTATAGCAAACATTTCAGCTTTACAATTTCAACTAAATTCTCCTAATTTGACACTTAAGCTTATAGTGACCTTTCAACTGATTCTGCTGAAATATCAGACATTTAAACAGTTCAGCTGTCCACGTGGCAGAGGTGAGGACTGAGCACCACCTCACCCCTGCCACGTGGCCCCCAAGGGATAAACCATCAACCCTGCTCAAACGTCACCTTTCCTGGTGGGGTCACCTAATAGGACAGTGGGAGGGTTAAACTAAGTTCAGAGGGTTTATGCTTTCTCCTGTTTAGGATATTTTTACCAATTTTACTAATACATTCTGCTAACTTTGACAATTGAACTAAATTTCAGCTTAACTATAGTTCTTAGGCATCTTCAGCTATCAGTTTCAGAATTCAGCATTCAAACAGCATTTCTGCAAGTAATGATATTCATCTAGTTTATGTTGGTTTCCTTTTTTGCAGCTCTACACGTTTTGAGGGTTCTCTTAACATGGATCTGAATGAGATTGCAACGAACTTGGTTCCATTTCCTCGTTTGCACTACCTGGTGCCCAGCCTCACCCCTCTGTACGCTCTGGCAGATGTCAGCATCCCCACTAAAAGGTTTGCATCTTTCTGTCACTCTAACTAGTCTTACTTGACAGTTGTGGGTAGAGCCAGATTGAACCAATCAAAAGGCTGGTGGTTTGATCTCAGCCTCCCCACCACATGCCAAGGTGTTCTTGGACTGAGATTAACTGATTGCAGTAAGTTGTAATAAAATTTCAATCATGAAATACCACTCCTCTAAATCTGAGACCATGGTCTTGAGTTGGAAAAGGGTAGAATGCCTTCTCCAGATCAGGGAGGAGGTCCTGCCCCAAATGCAGGAGTTTAAGTATCTCGGGGTCTTGTTCACGAGTGAGGGAAGGGTGGAGTGTGAGGCGGATTGGTGCTGTGTCTGCAGTGATGCAGGCGTTGTACCGGTCTGTCGTGGTGAAGAGAGAGCTGAGCCAGAAGGCAAAGCTCTCGATTTACCGGTTGATCTACGTTCCTACCCTCACCTATGGTCACAAGCTTTGGGTAGTGACCGAAAGAATGAGATCACGGATAAAAGCGGCCGAAATGATGAATGGATGGATTACTTTCACTAAATTCCCACTAGATTCTGAGTGGACGATGGAAAGGAAAACTCCCTTTGGACAGGAAAGTCTCTTTCATAAAACAATGCCACCAATTTGCTATAAAGCTGAGCTGGCATCAAGGAGCCTTTGGTCAATCATAAGTGGTCAGAATGTGGTGGTATTGTGGTGCAATCATGCGCTTTTCACAAAAGATTACGCAATGGTGAAATAAAGGGGGTGTGGGGGCAGTCTCTGCACTGTCACTGACTTCTTTTTATCAAGGACAATACTTGCTTTTTATTGCGATTGAAGCCGCACTCCTTAATTTTGTTTTCACAAGCCGCTCCTAGTGGAATGATGTGAAGGTGCAATTCCTGCGGTGCTCAATTTGAAAGTTTCTCATCCTCAGATGAGTCGCTATTGATTTCCTCCTCTGGTATCCATGATATGTCAGCTTTATCCATGACAGAGGATGATTCATCACTTCTGTGCACATGACTGGGCAGTGGAGTTGATGTTAGTTCCTCAAAGTCTGAGTTCCCACAGTGACCATCTTGGGCTGTACCTGACAGCTAGGATAAAGAAGTCCACCTTTACATAATATTATAACATCATGAATAATAATAACATGGAATTATAGCTTACAACCTCAGAGTCCTCTTCAGCTTCACCAGCAGCATAGCCTCCCAATTTCTTGGAAACAGAACACATGAAAGTGCACTTTTTAAGTTTTTCTTTTACAAAAACATTACTAAGCCAAGCTAACATTAGCTAACTTTAGCTAATATCATTAATAATATTTGAATGAAGTTGGTAATTAGCAGATATTAGACAACAAGACTTACAACACACAGATTCCATCTGAGAGTTATTTGAGAGCTGAGCTCTGATGGATTTGTGATCGTGTCTCTTGCCTACTACAGCTGCTGACAGCGGTCCCGGTGAAGTTGAATACATCAAAGTCACAACGCCTGTTTTTATTCACACCTGATCTTTGCTTCGGTATCCCATGTTGAACTCCATCACATCGCTGGCATTGTAATTGTCCGGTCTGAAGTGTGCGTCGCAAACAACGGCATTTTTTATAGCTGAAGCAGAAGTGAAGTCTCGTCTTTTCTGCTGCACAAAACGCACCCAGGCATGGAAGATAGAAGATAGATGTTCGGACAGGCTGGAGTTTACAGCCTCCACAAACAATAGTTTACCAAAATGAAAGCAATCCAAAACTAGTGAACACCAAGCGGGAACCCTGCCCAGATAGCAATGTGACATTGAAACAATGTAGAATCCACATTACATTGTCAACGTTGAATCGTTGAATCAGTATCAGAGTTCAGTGTTGATTCAATATCATTTTGTGCCCAAATTTAATGTTGAAACAATGTTGATTTATTATTTATAAAACAACGCCATTACAATTGCATTTCAATTAACCTGAATATTGAAACAACATTGAAATTTCAACACAACTACAGATCAATTCAATTAAATTGCAATAAATTTTATTTCTATAGCGCCAAATCGCGACGAGTCGTCTCAAGGCACTTCACAAAGTAAACATTCCAATACAGTTCAGTTCATTAAGCCAATCAGTAAAAGGTTTCCTATATAAGGAACCCAGCAGATTGCATCAAGACACTGACTAGTGTCAGTGTGTTTACAACAGTCCTCATACTAAGCAAGCATGTAGCGACAGCGGAGAGGAAAACTCCCGTTTAACAGGAAGAAACCTCCAGAGGATCCTGGCTCAGTATGAGCAGCCATCCACCATGACTCACTGGGGATTGAGAAGACAGAGCAGACACAATGCAACAATCAGCAACAATCTGAGACTCAACATGGCGGCGCCAGGTATGGCAGGGGTTGCTACTGCTCTGCTAATACATGTTCTACTGATGAGCACATCTGCTTTTCTTGACACCGGTCAAACACTGAAAGACTACTGCTTTTTCGGGACTTTATCAACATTTTCGAACAAGCCTATGCCAATTCGAACACACAAACATTTTGGATTTGGCAAATACGTCTTGGCCACCACTTTCATCCATCCGCTGATCCACGCCCATTTGATAACATATTCTAAAACCTCCTTAAAACCACAACAACAAACTGCCCTTATCATTGCCATCTGCCTTCTTTTATCCGGGGACATCCACCAGTGTTCAGGCCCGCTCAAATATCCACCAGAGGAAAAATATCATGTCAACACCACCGCTAACAACAGGAGCAGCACCAATAACTTTCAGGTATTCTCTCCTTGTTCTTCCTACACAGTAACTCATCAAACTCACCTTCATCCTTATTTCCTCCCTGTGAGCACGGCGGTGTCCACGATGCCCAGGACGAGTAATCTGATCAGCTGGACGAAGCCATTACACTCCAGGAGCAGTGCAGCTACCTGCGCCAGACCACACACGCTAGCCCCGCTGCAGTTACAACCAGGGCCGGTGCACCACCTCCCGTGGGCTCCTGCCAGTGCTGGGGAATGCGGATTCCATCATCATCGCTCCCTATAGGGCTCGTGATCGTGTCGTCATCGGCCGCCATGTTGGAAGCCTCGTTACTTGTTTATTGTAACTTCAGACAACAGCGCGCTCAGTCTTGCGGCTTCATTTAATCTATTATTCATTTGATCGCTTATTATTCACCCATGGTAAATTGTTGCTGTGTTGTGAGGTGCAACAGCGCAACATTATCATGATCGCCAGTGAAAAAAAGATAAAAAACGGGCTAACTTTTCACCGTTTCCCTGCTTAGATGCATAATCTGGGATCTCAGCGGTAAAGGCTCTCCAGAGTATCCCGGTCTTGAGAGTCTATTCTTTGCATTTTCATTCTGGTAAGTTACAGATGATATACTTTTTTTATACATCGTTTCTTTAGTTCAACCCAGACATGCATCCCGACACATATAGATACACACACACCGCAAGGCTAATGCAGGTGCACTGAAACACAACTTCTTCTGCTACCCTTCTTATATGGGAGGACAATTTTGATTGTTTTACTAGAAAAACCAGCAAATGAAACATATACCTCTCATCCGGACGTTTACATCCACTCACACCACAAAGTAGAAAGCCGAAAATATCCCTTATGCAGAGCTGCGGCAGCAGCAAGGTGTCGTCGGTGCTCCAGTCTTGGGTCTTTCATATGGATCCAAACCGTTTATAATCCTGATTTTGTCCACATACCGGCCCCTGGCTTCCTTATTTAATGTATCCCTGTATATTCCGCACCATTTTCGGGATTTTAACATGTTGTTTAACACATTCTTCCTCCCAAATCTGCTTCTTCTCTGCGATTTACAGTTTGTTTCCACTGTTTGTTTACACCCATGAGGCTTCCAACATGTCCGCCACGTCCCAGAATGCAACGCATAATCACGTGTGATCCCAAGCCCGGATCGCGTATATTCTTCAAACATGGAGTTTCTTCCTCCACCTTGACCCCACCACCAACTCCACCGGCTGCATCTCCACAGCGCTAACCCAACGTGTCATGTGTCACGTCATCAGAGCACGACAACAAAGCCTAATAAAGGAGCTCACAAGGAAGGAAAACACATGGAAAACGTGGAGTGGATTTTAGCCTTCTCCGCTCTTTCCCAAAATATAAGCTCATACCCGAAATAAAAATAGAGCTCTTCAATACACAGTCACTGTCAAACAAAAGCAGTTTAATCTTGGATCATATTATTACTCTCCGTTAACAACGCTGCCTCTAACTCTCCGTTAACAACGCTGCCTCTAGCTCTCCGTTAACAACGCTGCCTCTAACTCTCCGTTAACAACGCTGCCTCCACACTCCGTTAACAACGCTGCCTCTGACTCTCCGTTAACAACGCTGCCTCTAGCTCTCCATTAACAACGCTGCCTCTAGCTCTCCGTTAACAACGCTGCCTCCACTCTCCGTTAACAACGCTGCCTCTAACTCTCCGTTAACACCGCTGCCTCCACTCTCCGTTAACAACGCTGCCTCTCACTCTCCGTTAACAACGCTGCCTCTGACTCTCCGTTAACAACGCTGCCTCTAGCTCTCCGTTAACAACGCTGCCTCTGACTCTCCGTTAACAACGCTGCCTCTAGCTCTCCGTTAACAACGCTGCCTCTAACTCTCCGTTAACAACGCTGCCTCCACACTCCGTTAACAACGCTGCCTCTAACTCTCCGTTAACAACGCTGCCTCCACACTCCGTTAACACGACTGTCTCTATCTCTCCGTTAACAACGCTGTCTCTAACTCTCCGTTAACACCGCTGTCTCTAACTCTCCGTTAACAACGCTGCCTCTAACTCTCCGTTAACAACGCTGTCTCTAACTCTCCGTTAACAACAATGCCTCCTGGTTAGCTCTCCTCCTCTTACACTGCTGCTCCTCCTGGATAACTCCACGTCTGAGAGCGTCGCTATAGGACCGGCGGCTGGTCATTCTCAGATGTAGAACCTTTTCCTCCGGAAAGATGTAAGGAACAAATATACGTGCTTTTCTTGATCTGCTCCACACAGTTAAAATCCGCTTGTCCACATAAAAACTATCACCTCTTCTTCTGTCTTTAGCTTAGCCCGTGTCGCTTTCCAGCTGTTTCATGTGGTCGCGGACATTACCGGCTTTGGAAAAAATATAAAAAGTCCTCTCCAACATGCGATCTGGGCATCTAGAGTCTGATTAGCACCTCCCCCAGCAGCAGCGTTAAGTTCCTTGCTGTTTGAAAATCTTTAGGAGACGAAAAAATAACTTTAGTCAGATCAGAGCAACTCAGACCCATAGGAATCCATTATAACGGCCCGCTTGCTTGTATGACCCTGCGCCCCAGAGTGCTTTGCGACGTTACGTCATGATCTATTTTTAGCTACTGTAGAAAGCTCTATTCAGGCAGGCATCATGTCAAATCTGGATGTCTAATCACTGTTCCAACAGTTTTGCTCTACGAGGTGATGAGGAAAAGGCTACCTCTGTGAAGTTAGATCCTCTCTCACATGCAGCATGCTATGTTATTATTGTTCTTGTGAACTGTGGTGTAGAGTTTTAGAATGGCAGTTTCTGAAGAAAATGTATGTGAGTGTTGAACTGACACCATCTAAATATGGCTCCTTATTTGCAGCCATTGTGGCCGACGGAGGTTTTACGTTGTGGCCTAATGTAGCGAATTAGCATCATACCTAAATCATCAAATATTTTAAAAAATATTCATCATAGGTACTCCACTCTGTAAGAGTAGACAATAAGCCTGTACATATTTTTATCTTAGTACAACTTACCTCAGATTGAACAATTCTTCCACGATTGTCTTCTGAAAATGCTGATGTGGCATCAGGCTAGCATAGCAAAACGGAAATGGATGGTGCTCCGCCTCTGACCATTCCTACCAGAAACTAATGCTTCTTAAAGGTTCCTTGGAATGTGTTGGAAATGCATCACTCGGCACATGTATTTTGGTTGCATTTGGAGCGGAAGCGGTTTGGTGCAAATTTGTGATGCTAATTTCGTATGAATGTTGAGTTTAAATGGTAATTTAATGTTGAGCATTTTGCTCAGTCTCTGGCTTTTTGTCAGACTCTGAACCAGGAAATGACTACAGGCAGCAAGGCAGCAGGTCAACCAGTGTTCGACAGTTGTGTTTGCAGACCGGGTAAGCATGCTTGGAACATCAAGGAAGCAGAGAGTGAAAAGTTAAGAAAAAACAAACCATGCTGTTGGAAAAGGCTGTGAAACTGAACCGCGCCAATCCAAGTCATGCTGAGTAGTGCCATTGGAAAAGGTCTATAAATGTGTCAGCTTATGTAAACAGTTTCTTTTCTCTGCTGTCTCTTGTAAATGTGCATGTAGACTGGATCAGATGTTTAGTGATGCCTTCAGCAAAGACCATCAGCTGATCCGGGCCAATCCAAAACAAAGTCTCTTCTTGGCATGTGCGCTCATGGTCCGGGGCAACGTGCAGGTCTCAGATCTTCGCAGAAACATCGAGAGGTCAGAACACTCACTCACTCACACACACACCTCATAAATTCCCTCTCTGCCCAGTGGACCCAGACATGACCTTCATTTTACCCACAAGACCAGTGTAGCAACCAGAGGACAAATGTGTTCTCGTCCTCAGGTTGAGACCCTCGCTCCCATTTGTCTCATGGAATCAGGAAGGCTGGAAGATGGGACTGTGTTCGGTACCACCTGTAGGCCACTCCTCCTCACTGTTAGCTCTATCCAACAACACCTGTGTGAAGGCCACGTTCATGGCACTAAGGGACAGTTTTACCAAGCTCTACAAAAAGAAGGTGATGTTCTACTCAGCCCTAAGTAACCTGAACCTCCTCTACAGGTTCACATTAGCAGCTCATATCTTCTCATGAAGTGTTTGTTCTGTAATTGTTTCTATGTATTTGAGTGCTTTGTTTATGAGATCTGACCAGTTTGGCCAACTTGTTTGTGCTTCATATGAAAGTAAGACACTTTTGATTAAATGTGAACAGCTTCAGGTTGATCTTCCTTCTGGTAGTTGCAGCTTCTTCTTGTGCCTCAGAAACCGACAGCATGTTCATGAACATCCATGAAACTGACACTGATGTTTTTGGTATTTAAGGCTCACTTACATCACTACTTGCATGTGGACGGGATGGAGCAGAGCATCTTCTCAGAGGCCCTTTCCTCTCTCACTGCACTGATTGAAGACTATCATCATCTGGATGTCTCTAAGAGCAGACTCAAACGTGATACTCCCAGACTCAGGATCGCCAGAGGAAGCACCTCTCAGCTCTAAACCTCTGATGGTTAATGACTTTAGACAGTGGTGTAAATTATCCTTCTTTATTTGTAGTTTTTGGACTTGGTGAAAAGGGTTTCTAATTTCACAAAATATAGAAAAACAACATACAAGAAAGTTCAGTCAGTATTTTATGCCCTTTTAAAGCTCTATGCAATTATAGGTGCATTTACCAACCATGTATGATGGACACACACACACACACATCTCTTTTAATAAGGACATACAAACATTAAAACCCTGAGAGCTGTTGAAAGCTGACTGACTTTTAATTTCACTTGTTATTCCAGTTCTCTCTGTAACCTGATGCCTAAATGCAAGTTCCTCAGAACCAACAGGTTTGGTTCCGAAACTGTACAAAAATAAAATAACAACAAACCAACAATGACTTCATGGATGGGGGGGGGTTGAAGAGCAGCACCAGGGAGTTAGATCATGACTAAAATCTATTTTTTCTTCTACCTTGTCTCTGTGACAGGAACATTTCCCATACCTTCGTCTTTGTAGACATGAGACCTACTTTTGTGAACTTTCTCCATTCCTTACAGCAGCCACAGATCAGAAAACATGTCACCCGGATCGCTGCACTTCCTCTGGCACAAACATGATGTGATCCATTGCATCTTCCACTGTGTGCTTGACCTCCCCTTGCAGGTGAAGTTGACCTTGATAATTCGGGACTTATTGGGGACACAGCAGCGCTGATCTGTGCAAACACCACAGTAGGTGGGTCTGAACTTCTTGGTGCTGGTACAGCTAGAGAGAATCAGTTTCTCTGCCTTCTTGGCCTGGGATTTTGGTCGGCACGTCTTTCCCTTTGGTACCTATGTGATGTTACAGAACATTGATTGGTGTGCAGGACTCACAGATACATACATTTAGCCAGTGGTTACCTTCACACCCTTAAGCAGGCTTTGGTCACATGGTCGCAGCAGGCAAAGGCGGCGGTCCTTCCTCATCTCACATTTACTGTTGTTATTTTCCACTCGAGTCGAGATGCCCAGGCCACAGGACTTGGAGCAGGGGCTCCAGGGTGTAGTCTGGACCAAGCAGTTGTTCTTCCAGCCTAAAGGAGGCTCCCTGTAAGCTTTCAATATTAAATGGGTATTGTGTCAACACTAACCAACAAAGAGCACTAATCAGTCCCTCTGGAATGTTGAGACTTTGTGATTGCAACTATTAATGCAACCATTTACCTGCCTACAGGTAACTAGTGTTCAGAATGACCAGCGCCTCTTTACGCACCTGACATATAGGTAGTATCTTGTTTTTTCTTTGGGCTCTGACCACTGCGAAGACCAGCGGGCTTGTTGTCCAACATCAGGGCCGAGCTAGAGAGACCTACTGGCTTCTGGATGAAAGCAGGTGTACAACCGATAGCCCCAGCGATACAGGTGCACTTATATAAGGGGCTGGGCTGGAAAGCTTCTCCGTTTTCATAGTGGGCCCCATTCAGGTCGCAGCCAACTGCCATCATGTCTAAGGGAATTATGGAAGATGTGTCAGTACTCTGGGCTTTACTGGATTCTCTCTGGTTTTTGTGATCTTTTTTAGAGCTGGTTTAATCATCTAACCTAATTCCTAAAAGGTAAAAGACAGTAGTTATAAGACTGAACACATCAGGGGCCTCGTGTGTGTGTGTGTGTGTGTGTGTGTGTGTGTGTGTGTGTGTGTGTGTGTATATATATATATATATATACACTGCTCACAAAAATTAAAGGAACACTTTTTTTATTGGGCCTGGCATGAAATCAGTTAAACCTGTCTGATAATTTTCTGGTTGATTAAGCAGCTGAGGGCATTGTTAATCACTTTCAGCTGTATTGGTGTTCATGGACTTAACGACAGGTGCACTAAAGTGGCAACAATTACAAAACCCTCAAAACAGGACTGGTTTAACATGTGGAGGTCATTTCAAGTTTCTCCCTCGTGATCTTTTTTGGCTGGTTTTCCACTCATGCTAGTTTTGGCTTGAGTAATTATCTCTACTGGCAGCATGAGGCGATTCCTTAACCCTACAGAAGTTGCACAGGTTGTCTAACTTCTCCAGGATGGCACATCCACACGTGCTGCAGCAAGAAGGTTTAATGTGTCTCCCAGCACAATCTCCAGAACATGGAGGAGATTTCAGGAGACTGGCGGTTATTCTTGGAGAGCTGGACAGGGCCGTAGAAGGTCCACAACCCATCAGCAGAACCGATACCTGCTCCTTTGTGCAAGGCAGAACAGGCTGAGCACTGCTCGTGCCCTACAGAATAACCTCCAGAGGGCCACTGGTGTGAATGTCTCTACCCAAACAATCAGGAACAGACTTCATGAAGATGGCCTGAGGGCCCGACGTCCTGTAGTGGGCCCTGTGCTCACTGCCCAGCACCGTAGAGCTCCACTGGCATTTGCTCAAGAACACCAGAATTGGCAAGTGCGCCACTGGCGCCCTGTACTTTTTACAGACGAGAGCAGGTTCACCCTGAGCACCTGTGATAGACATGAAAGAGTCTGGAGAAGACAAGGAGAACGTTATGCTGCCTGCAACGTCGTTCTACATGACAGGTTTGATGGTGGGTCAGTGATGGTCTGGGGAGGCATATCCATGGAGGGACGCACAGACCTCTACTGCCTAGGAAATGGTGCTCTGACTGCCATAAGGTATCCAGATGAAATCCTTGAACCCTTTGTCAGACCCTACGCTGATGCAGTAGGTCCTGGTTTTCTCCTAATGCACGACAATGCCCGGCCTCATGTGGCAAGAGTATGCAGGCAGTACCTGGAGGATGAAGGAATTGAAACAATTGAATGGCCTTCACGATCCCCTGACTTAAACCCAATAGAACATCTGTGGGACATTATGTTTCGGTCCATTAGGCAGCGCCAGGTTGCTCCTCAGACTGTACAAGAGCTCAGGGATGCCCTCACACAGATCTGGGAGGAAATGCCACAAGACACCATCCGTTGTCTCATTAGGAGCATGCCCCGACGTTGTCAAGCATGCACACAAGCTCGTGGGGGCCACACAAGATACTGAAAAGCATTTTGAGTTGCAGAAATTAACTTTTTGAAAGAATGGACCAGCCTGCCACATCTTCATTTCACTCTGATTTTAGGGTGTCTACACAATTGAGCCCTCTGTAGGCTGAACACTTTTATTTCCATTAAAAGACTTGGCATCCCTTTGTTCCTAAGACATTGCCCTGTTGTTATTTGTATAGATATCCAACTTCATATTGAGATCTGATGTATCTAATGTGTTTCTTTAAAGTGTTCCTTTCATTTTTGGGAGCAGTGTATGTCCTTTTAACACCTGCTGTCAGATCACGCAGCAGCATCCTCTCCCTCAGCAACAAAACGCTACTGAACCCATTCTTAGTTTAATTATTTTAGTATAACTCCGGTTTTATTTGGGCTATTAACAAAAATAAAAACTGGTGTGTAGTTTATAATCCGCATTTTAAACAAAATTTGAAATGGAAACTCAGAGAGGCGGAGTCTTGCTGCTGTGGCGTCCCAAAGGTGTGTTTTCATTGGTCAACTGCAAACGGGAGTTGTAGGTTTTCAAGCATTGCTTGAAGACTATCGAGACTGTTTTTGGTCATGAGATGGCTCAAAAAGCTGTCGTAGAGCTGGTCACACTGGACGACCACAGATATGCAAATCACCCTCACGTTCACCGTTTTTTGTCACAATTCTGCTCAAGACGAGGGATTTGGCTTAGATGGCCGAAAATTGCACAGTGTGATTCGGGGATAAAATGAACTTTCCCAACACTGCCTGTCACCTATTTTGACAAAATTTAGAGAAATTCACTTACATGCACACACGCCAACCTCATATCTTGGTTTATCTGATGAGAAGTCACAGTACATGCCCTTGTGTGGATCACACACATCCCTCTCATTGCACGACTCTCCCATCTGTCGTGCACAGCTCTTGCAACAGCCACAGCCATCCAGGACAGAGCTCACCCCCGGGGAGCAGTAAGGTCTCTCGCCACATTTGCAGGGCCACTGGCAGAACTGGTGCTGTTCAACCGGAGCCTTCCCTATGTGGGGGGGCAGCTGATGGGCGCTGACATTCTATGCAAAGCGGGAAAAAACAAAACCAGTTGTTTAAATTTGCTTCACATTCTGCTGCAGCTTTCAGACATATTGAATTCATATTGATTCAGTTTTATTTATATAGCACCAAATCTTCAGGCACTTTACAAAGTAAACATTCCAACTGAACCTACTTATCTGTGCATTAAGTTCAGTTCATTATGCTAATTAGTTAAAAGTTTCCTATGTACGAAAATCCAGCAGATTGAATCAAGTCACTGACTTTACAGCAATCCCCATTCTAAGCAAGCATGTAGCGACAGTAGAGAGGAAAACTCCCTTTTAACAGGAAGAAACCTCTAACAGAACCTGTTGAGCAGCCATCTGTCACGACTCACTGGGGGATTGAAAAGACATACATAATAAAAAATATGAACTATTGGTAGCACATACTATGTTAAAGAAAGTAAAAACTTAATATCAAGAAAGGAAGAATGCTTAGTGGTTGACTGTAGTGTGCCAGCCGATGGCCCCCTCCAGGATGTTATCACAGCTCAGCATGTGGAGTGAGTAGTTAAGCTGCTAATCGCTTAACTACTTAAAATAGTACAACTAGTACAAAGCATGGCTAGGGGAGCCATTGTGACCCTCATAGTGATTTTGTGTGGCCTTTAACTGCATTCTAAAAATGGCAGAGTTTTGTCCTCTGGCAGAGTACTGATTCAGAAAGCTGAGAACATGTAGCAAATACAGGTGCTGGTCATAAAACTAGAATATCAGGACAAAGTTGATTTATTTCAGTAATTCCATTCAAAACGTGAAACTTGTGTATTAGATTCATTCATTACACACAAACTGATGTATTTCACCTGTTTATTTCTATGTTGATGATTATGACTGACAACTAATGAAAATCAAAAATTCATTATCTCAGAATAATAGAATATCATGAAAAGGTTCTATATTAAAGACACCTGGTGCCACACTAATCAGCTAATGAACTCAAAACACCTGCAAAAGCCTTTAAAGGAGCATGAGGCAGGATTTGTCCAAAAACAAGAAATAAATAGGATACATGTTAATTCTTGTGAAGCTAATGGGTGATGAAGCATTTTAAACTAAAAAGAATGATGAAATCCATTTATCATTCCATTTTGTTAACTAGGCTGTGTGCTGCAAAATGCGATGCAGTTCGGTCCCGAATTTCCCGCGCTGTTTTACGGATGTGACACTTCAAGCGTGTTCTCGACAAGCTTCAAAAGAAGGAAGAAGAAGAGGAAAAAGCTGGCTAGGTGGCGGTAATGCGTTGTTTGCTAGCCGCATTAAAACCTCAGAAGAAGAGGACGAACTCTGGAAATGGATTCTACAACCAGCAAAAGACCAAGCGCAACTCAAAGCCCACTAAAGAGTGGCACAAAGAAGAAGGTTTTATCAGCGGCATCTTGAGAGTCAAAAAGAAAGTAGGATAAAAGCCGGACAGGGACCTGAATATGTATTGGATACGCTATTGAAGAATGGAGACTGCTTCAACTTGATCTGGGACTGAAAAAGGATGCGGACATGGCTCATTTTCTAATGACCAGGTAAGGAATAATCGGTAAATATATCAGAGCGGGGTCTCCGCAATTTAAACTAAGAAAATAAAATCTATGGATTTAGATAATACAAGTTTAGGTAATCTAACAAATCTTTGTGCAGATGAACAAAAAACAAGAAGCTAACGGTGTGTAATGGAAAAAATGTCATTCTTCTGTTTCTTTTCCTTTAATACAATTCTACAGTGGGACAATATTTCTAGGATCAGAGAAGTTGGGGGTTATAGTCATAAATGTTCTGTCTCACAATGGCTTGACCACGGCATGGTGGAATGTTTTTACTTTGTCTCATGTCACCCTGTGATTCCTGTTCGTCATGTTTTGCATGCCAAAGGAATGTTCCTCTCCTAGATAACACTGTCCTTTGTTTGTGCTCACCCTTGGGGGGTGTCAAGGGGGATAAATAGAGTGAAGAATCTCTGCTGGGCAGGACACACTGCTGAGACTGCTTTGGGAAGGGTCTCTGTTGGTTGTCTCCTCATTCGCATATTGCAATATTGGAATTAAAACCTTTTGATTGAATCATGGACTGCTTTCTCATTGCGTTATTAAAAATTTTCCACGACAGGTGCTTAGCATATAGCTTCCTGATCCATTTGAAATAGCTAAATGCAACTAAGGAGTAATCGGATCACTTCTGCGTTTTGTGGACGAGACACCACTTGTCTTTTGAGATAAATGGATGCTCCGTTTATTCTGACGAGAAACGTAAACAGAGCTTGATTTGATGATATGATCTCACCGATGAGTCGGAGATAGCTATAGTGCGGTAGCTGGAGAGAGCTAGCGTGCGGTAGCATTTCAGCTGTGATCATGCTTCAGTTTCTGTGTACCACTGAAGAGAACGGACATTTTCCAAACCGAAGATGAATCATTAGAAATATGTCATATTTGACCTACAGTCCAACCTCTAAGCAGGACTGTTACTTCGTCGCTAGACATGGTGCCTTGTTTTGATAATATCGAGCCGCGCTCTGGCCGTACATCAC
>SSNS01000346.1:516911-528228 GCA_006937985.1 Aphyosemion australe
ACCTACTAGTAGCGTTTGCTACGTCAGGTTTTGAAGCAATTAACTTTATTTGTCACTGATGATTTCACAATTATAGCAAAGATGGCTAAAAGGTTGGACAACTAAAAAATATTCGGTGGAAGTAGTGTGTTGCTGCCGTGACAAATTGGCACAGATGGAGCCACACTGTGCCAGCCTGTGGAAAGTTTTCCCCTCAGGGCGGGGTGAACAACCTGACCAATCAGCGATCTCCTCCCCCTGGTCTGAGCAGAATTCACCCGGTGAGGCGGCCACGATCGCTAAAAGATGCGACCAACCGCTCTCCTATTCTTTCTCGTTGTGGACGGTTTGGGGACCCACTGCACATGCGCCAGTTAGCCCATATTAAGTCAATGGTAAAGATTGCTGCGCCCGCGAGAGGACACGTGACAAGTACGTCGACGATTCGGCCGTGTTAAAAGTAAAAAAAAACATTATTAAACACAGATTACACACAGCACTTAGTCCATATAGTGTGTATAGATCGTTTAGTTTACTTTTTATGTTTTTTTAAATATATTTTGTGATTCCTATCTTCTTCTTCTCCTTCCTGTGAGTGGTGGGGCGGCGCCCTAGCGCCCCCTATGGACGAGCCGCCACTGCTAAAAAGGCTTTTCACCAGAGGTGAGTGGAATATAAAAAGTAGGGACACAAATGATAACCTGACAGTTAAAAAACTACCTTGAGAAAATGTTACTTGAGCACTGTGAGTAATGAACTTATTCTTATATTACTCAAGAAGGAGCCGTGATGGGAATAATGGCGTTTAAAGCAACAGCGCTGCTAGCGAGGGTTAGTTTTTACTTTCACTTTCATTTGAGCTAGCGCTTCAGTTCTGGTGATCGATAATTAGCAGGGTCGCCATCAAGAAAAGCTCTGATATGTTTTTTTTTTGTCAAAACAACTTCCTCCATTTTATGCCTTCATATCGATGTCAAAATGCTCTGAAACTGTATATTTTCTATTGGTAATGCGGCTTATCAGTATGGCTCTTCCCAGAAGCCTTTGCGTGGTGACGTCAACTGTAGAATACCCTATTGAGAACCACTGCTTTAGACCAATGCTGTGCGTGCAGTTAGTAAACAGATTCCAACTTGGCGGCCAACATGGATCCAGAAAGTAGCAGCGAGGACAAAGGAAAATCATCTTAAGCTTCAACAAGAACAAGCAAACATGTACGAAAACTGTGCTACATGCATATAGCATCCGTGAAGCATGAGCAGGGAACAGGATTTTACTTTTACTCGATGGAATACCTGCAGGGAAGCCATCACAGAGTGGCTGGATTGCATGGTGAGAGTCGAGCGTTGGCAGAACTGTATCAATAATACCTAGATATTAGGGATGCAATGGTATGCGGTAAAATCCCGGACCGTTCGGTCCTCCCTGCACGGGACAATCTACCCTCGTGTACCGCAGGACTTCGGTTTTGCCAGTTTTTTTACGCTGGTCCTTTTATTTCATGCTTTACACGGCACCAGGGTGCGTTTGTCTGTCCAGGCAGATGAATTTCATTCCGTGTGCCCGCTCTAGTCTCGTCTGAAGCTGCTCACAGCAGACCCCCTCCCTACCCGCGAGTAAATATCCAGTCACAGGTTTGACCCGCCCCACTGAGCTGAAAGTTTGAGCAAAACAAGCGCTACAGAGAGAAACTTAGCCACGGCGACATTAAATATATTTTGTGATTCCTATCTTCTTCTTCTCCTTCCTGTGAGTGGTGGGGCGGCGCCCTAGCGCCCCCTATGGACGAGCCGCCACTGCTAAAAAGGCTTTTCACCAGAGGTGAGTGGAATATAAAAAGTAGGGACACAAATGATAACCTGACAGTTAAAAAACTACCTTGAGAAAATGTTACTTGAGCACTGTGAGTAATGAACTTATTCTTATATTACTCAAGAAGGAGCCGTGATGGGAATAATGGCGTTTAAAGCAACAGCGCTGCTAGCGAGGGTTAGTTTTTACTTTCACTTTCATTTGAGCTAGCGCTTCAGTTCTGGTGATCGATAATTAGCAGGGTCGCCATCAAGAAAAGCTCTGATATGTTTTTTTTTTGTCAAAACAACTTCCTCCATTTTATGCCTTCATATCGATGTCAAAATGCTCTGAAACTGTATATTTTCTATTGGTAATGCGGCTTATCAGTATGGCTCTTCCCAGAAGCCTTTGCGTGGTGACGTCAACTGTAGAATACCCTATTGAGAACCACTGCTTTAGACCAATGCTGTGCGTGCAGTTAGTAAACAGATTCCAACTTGGCGGCCAACATGGATCCAGAAAGTAGCAGCGAGGACAAAGGAAAATCATCTTAAGCTTCAACAAGAACAAGCAAACATGTACGAAAACTGTGCTACATGCATATAGCATCCGTGAAGCATGAGCAGGGAACAGGATTTTACTTTTACTCGATGGAATACCTGCAGGGAAGCCATCACAGAGTGGCTGGATTGCATGGTGAGAGTCGAGCGTTGGCAGAACTGTATCAATAATACCTAGATATTAGGGATGCAATGGTATGCGGTAAAATCCCGGACCGTTCGGTCCTCCCTGCACGGGACAATCTACCCTCGTGTACCGCAGGACTTCGGTTTTGCCAGTTTTTTTACGCTGGTCCTTTTATTTCATGCTTTACACGGCACCAGGGTGCGTTTGTCTGTCCAGGCAGATGAATTTCATTCCGTGTGCCCGCTCTAGTCTCGTCTGAAGCTGCTCACAGCAGACCCCCTCCCTACCCGCGAGTAAATATCCAGTCACAGGTTTGACCCGCCCCACTGAGCTGAAAGTTTGAGCAAAACAAGCGCTACAGAGAGAAACTTAGCCACGGCGACATGCGACGCGCCGTCTTCAAACAAACCTTCCGTGTGGGAACATTTCTGGTTTGCAGTTGAATATAAAGACGAGGAGAGAAAACGGTGAACTCAGAGGCTCACTTTATTTGACGCCACAACCACAACCCCTCACACAACACACTCCCGAGTCGGGACCTTCCTTGGACATCCTACAATTCCAAATTACGCGTCCCGCTTCGGTCGCCCTAGCCTCTCACTGACACCACATTGAAAAGGCGTTTTAAAAGTGACATTTCTGTTGGTCTCTGAACATATTATTACACACTGGACTACAAGTAATACATCTGAAAAGTTATATTATTGCGTGAATAAAATAAAGTTTGGAATTGGAAATTTCTGATTTTCTTAAGCTTTTCTACAATTCAAAGTGGACCGAAACCGTGACCCAAAAACCAAGGTACGGACCGGACCGTGGGGAAAGTGGACCGTTGCATCAGTACTAGATATAGAATTTGATCATGACGCTGCCCATCACCCCACATGCTATAGACGTTTTATAGAGAAGAGACGCATGGAGCAAGCTGAGAAACGTATTGCACGTGAGGAGACCAAAGCTGAAAACACGTGGATGTGCTGCAGAGCTCAGGTCGAGACCAGGCCTGCCTTGTGCTGGCCCTGTGCTTCCAGCCCTGTGCATAATCTGCATAAAAGCTGACAAGTTCATAACTGTTCATGGAAAACGCTAGAATGCACATTTGGTTCAGGTTGAAACATCTTCTGCTGGTAGGTCTCTCTCTCTCTCTCTCTCTCTCTCTCTCTCTCTCTCTCTCTCACACACACACACACACACAGAAATGTGAGAAAAACATACCTGCTCTCATCATTTTCCTTCACTAACTGAATTTTTATTTTTAAACTGAAGGCCAGTTGCAGAAAGCTGCTGAGATAAAGCAAGATGACAGCATTCTGTTGCACACCAAGGACAAAGATTGTATGTCTGGAGGTTCGGTACCACAGATGCTGCTACAGACGCGGTCTTTCTGTCTATCCACAACAACAACAGTAAGTTATGTATTACTATTTTTATTATTGCATTTGTATTCATAATCCCCCTTGATGTATTTCATCAAGTAATTAAAGTATTTTCTGTCTGGGTTTGTGTTTTCAGAAATGAGCCCAGCTCTGATGTCAGGTACAAGATCTCCTGTGAGAGGATCATCTGCTAGAGAATAACTGTGAACCAGGAGGTGCTGAGAGTGAACCAGCTCACAAGGTCTCGTTCAGATCTGGTAAAGCCACATGAAGGTGTTGATGCTTCAAACTACAGGTAACTGTCATAAGTTCTGCTACAGACTGTTACAGTAGCTTCACAGTTTTGCTGCAGATCAAAAGGTTATTGTTAAACCAGCGAGACACTCCCACCATCTCTCCGTACCGTAACTTTGCAGCATGTTGGGGTTTAAAAATATATGAATTAAAGGCCAATGTGAATATATTTGTAGCACCCCACTACTCGGTCTAGTGTAACCTGACCGAGAATTTAAGACTGGTGGAGTGCCCTATTGGATTTGTTGATTTCTGGTGCTATTAAACCATTAGCATTTTGACTTAAACAAAATTAATCCCAGACAACTTTCTAACAAAAACACTTTCTTTTAAAAATGAAGCTCACAGAAAATAAAAATAAAGTGCACTACAACTTTAGGCAACCAAAATACCAATATTGACCATAACCTTAAATCTCAGGAAATGCCCTTCATAAAAACTTAAATGTGTCTGAATGAAATAACCGACTTATGGTTTCTGTTTTTTTCCACCGTGACCAGACTTTTAACCTTGGTCATTAACAGAACTCCATACAGGTAAAGCATCAAATAATAAAAACAACGTCACACGTGGGCCCACACTCACTCACACACTCACTCACACACACACACACAGTTCGGTACCGTTTCTCATTAACGTGGCAGGCCTGTGAGAGGATTTGGCGCCGGTGTCGGTACCAGATCTGCTCGGGTGCAAGATCGGCTCGGGGTCCTGCGCCTGCCGGTGACGTCACACTAGATGATTGGCTGAACGTAAGACTTACAGAAGTTACGATACCACATTCATAAAAGTTCTCGTACATACACGGTTAGATCCCGTAGGTCACTGCCAGGTCAGGTTCAGTTATAACTTTTGTTGTTTTGGAGCGAGACGCTGAAGCTGCTTACTGCTTAATTCCACCAATCAACGCGCTCCTCAGTCCCAAGCGTCCGTGATCTTGCAAGAAAATATGCCCTTCACAATAAAGGATCAGAAAAGCACATTTTTAATTTATTTTTCCAATACAATTTATTTTAATGGCCTAAAAGACTATAATAGGACGTAGATATCCACGGTGTTATAGGTGATGACTCCTTTAACTTGGACGCATCCAGTTTTGCAACACTCTTCAAATATGCATGCCACCTGTATGAGCAACAAGCTGCTCAAAATTTAAATGATGCCAGAGGCAAAGCATTCAGCTTTGCCAGAATCCCCCCCTTACAAATGATGCCCTGTATCCAGTCCAGCAAACTACCAAGCAGCCATAAAGAGGTCAGCTCTGAAAGCTAGAGCATGCACCCCTCACCTGCTGGTAATCTGACAGTTACCTGGATGTGCAGAAATCCTGATCCTGTAATTCAGGTAGCTCACTATAATTGCAGGAAAGGCACATGCAAGACAGGAAGGTGTTCCTGTATGTCAGCAGGACTGTAATGCACAGATTTCTGCCAGTGCTGCAAATGTGTCCTGAAAAAGCTGCATCTGCCTACAGCTCTGAGAGTGACGGTGATGAATGATGCACTCAGTGTTATTGTAAATATGTAAAAATGTTTAATGTGAATTTGTAAACATTGTTTCTGTGAATTTTTGGGAAATCAGCACAGAAGAGTGGGGGGTGCAGCAAAAGCACATTTTTAAAAAATCCTTGAGATGTGCAGATATGTTGTCTGTGCATATGTAAACCATGTTAATGTAATTATTGGACTATTTCTTTCATAAAAAGGTAATGTTCTGATTTATTGATTTTGACATTTGTTTTGATTCTTGATGGACTGAGACTGGTGTAAACGTTACTCAGAAAAAGGACTTCGTAATAATGCTCATCTTCATTTTAGTACAGGTGATAGTTTTCAAAGTGATCTTAAACTAAACTGAGATATTTGAATGGTTGTTTTATTAACATGCATGCATTACACTCTAGTGAGTAATCACATCATTTCATCCAAATCTACAGGAGTTACTTTAGAAAAGCACATGCTAGTCTAGTTAGACAGATTACGGCAGGTAGAGCTGAACACGTGCTAAATGAAATTGTTTATATCTTGATAGAATATAACGGTATTGCTCTAATAATTTAATTTTACAATCTTACAATACATAGTTTTTCAAATTTGCTCTATATTGTTGGTACAATATAGAGTAAACATCATGCAGTATCATGTACAAACATTATTATTAGGCCTGAGCAGTGAAAGCCTCTTGTTTTATACAAATGAATAATACTGTAAAAACGTAAGACATTTGTTTAGTTAGAACGTCATATTATTCTGTTAAACATGATCAATTCAATAGTAAGAACAACAAAAGTATCTCATTATAACGTTATATCGCTCTAATGTTACTTTGTAGGAACTTTCCAGACAACGTATTCTGTGTGGTGTGACGAAGAGCTCGGTGAGAAAGAGCCGTCTTGATTCTAAAGTTGAATTCAGGCTGCTGCTGAGTTGTGAAAAAGGTGCAACTATGCATTCAGGGTGGTGATGTCAATGATGTACAACAGCACATGCATTGTGGTCAGGATCATCCACACATTAATGGCAGCTAGACAGTTTAGTAAACTATAAAATAGACTAAATTTAATGATAAATAGTAACTAATAAAATGGTCTTTTACACAATAGAATTGCACACAGACACTCTGAATATGGTAAGCAAGCTAGTTTAGTAAACTATAAAATAGACTAAATTAATGGTAGATGGTAAACACAGTCACAGTCAAGATGTAGCAAGGTAACAACCTCATCAGGTCCTTTTTTGACCCAATTATACATTTAAGGGTTACATTTTTTTATGAATGTATCCAAACCTCTTTGGAAAACTGTTTAATTACATGTTTAGATGATTTATTCTATGGATGTCACCTAGATCACGCAGCCCTCTCATCTACTTTATTTTATTTTTTGAGGTTTATCAGAGGTGCAGCCTTCTGCAAAGTGGAAATAGAAAGACTTGTCTCCTCTTACCTTTTGAGCAAAGATGAGCAGGAGCGAGCAGCAGAGAGGCAACAGCATCTCTTTAGTGTGAAAGTTTGTGTGAAATCTCAGAGGGAATGTGGGGAGCCAAAAGGTGGGCCTGATGGATGATTGGCTGGACTGGGAGAGGGAAGATTGAACAGGGTGGGACAGGGTGGAGAGAAAAAGGGGGACAAAGCATCCCTCTGTCTGATCTGCAAATACACCTTTCCTTGCCTCACTGATTCAGAAGAGAAATATTTGCCTTCATAACTGCTGAAGGACTCCAAGGTCTTCAAGCTCTGCCCCTATGTTTATGCTGGTCTGTGCTTGGTCTCACTCAGATTCATGTTGGTGTCAGCAGGAACTAAAGTTGTGATCCATGTCACGTTTCCACATAGCAGCTAGCAACGTTCAGCACAGGAATTATCTGTTTATTTTTAAATTGTTGGACAAAACTTCAGTGTGTGAGTTGAGTTCGTATGACTAAACCCTTTCACTGTGTTGATGTTGGCTCAATGTGAACAGGCATGCTGTCTTATTTACTCTGTGGAGAGCGGCCCCACTGATGCCGAGCACATGAAGACGTGACAAAAAGCTGCTTATTTATGCTTCACAGAGATAGCTAATGCATTTGGGTTGCTCCACTGACTTTTTGTTCCTAATGATTTATGAAATCATTCTGAATTCTTGAAAGTACTTTTGGGATCTTCATTACTTTGTCTTTTTGCTAATATGGTCAAAGGACTGGGATGATGCTGTCTTTTATCTTGGCACAATCATGAGGCATTTCAGGGTTTAAGTCAAATTTCTTCAAACTTGTTGTTCGTCTGCAACACCACAGGGAGAGAGGAGTTTTTCATAGTGTTAAAGGAGAACTCTGGATTTTTTTTTTATCCGAGGGCACCATCTAGTGGCTGACAGATGTATCAAACTAAGCCTTGGTTTCCTCTTCCGTATTTATGTCTGAAAGCAACGCCTCTCGTTCCTGAATGCACTCCTCTAGCCAACAAACAGAGCTAAGACACATTGTTTTACAATCATTATGCTCATGTTATGTTGTGTGTTCATATAGTTATATTTTAAAGCTTTACTTTTCCACGAGAAAGGTCGCCAAGTCTGCTTCAGTTGAGGTACGTCCTTAAACACTCTAGCACACTCTGTGATTGACGTCTGTACGGAAGCGGTAGTCTAACACTATTGGTTAATGCTGACCGGCACTCAGTTCATATTGTATGGACCACTACGGGACGGGGGCGGGCTTAGCAAAAACAAAACAAACAAAAAAAAAAGTTTTGCCTACATTATATCACAGTACATGATAAGACAATCACTTTAAGGCAGTGGTTTTCAATTACTTTTGGTGAAGCCCCCCCTAGGGTACATAGATTTTTTCGCCCCCCCACCCCCCCGTGGGGTAATGTGCGAGCGGGGGTGGGGGGGGCTACTTTGAATTGGCCCCCAAAATGCCTAGAAATGGCCCTGGGTGTGGGACTAAGTTTTGAAGAAAGAGATCTGTGAAACATAGAGTGCGCTCGCTGCTGCGCCAGTGAGGTAAAGTCGCANCAGTGGCGGCCGGTGACTTTTATTTTGGGTGGGGCGCTAACCACATATCACCACTAGGGGACGCAAAATTACCATTGATTCTTAAGCATCAGCGTCACACAACTGACGGTCACAGTAGCGCTTCCGGCAACAAAGTTATTCAAAAGGTTTTCGAATATATTAAGCATGTTTTTGACAAAAACATTCATCCATTCACCCATATATTACACAAACTGCACACACGCTTAAGGGGAGTAGGCTAAATCTAATCAATAGAATCCACTTTCTACAAACAGAACACCCATAAGCTGTAAATAAACGTGAGGCCGTAAAATAGACGCTACACGTATCCAGAAAAACACACAGTGACACAACGCAAGATATTCACAGAAGCAGCCGGCGTTTAGATTAAAGCCCAGACTCACAAACAAAAAGTACCACTTAGTTCAAACCGTATGGAGCGGTGCTAGCCGCTAACGAGGCAGCATGCTGTTTCCTGAAGCCAAAAGCTAAAATGAGGCTTACCTGCAGGTTATGGCCATAATCCGTGTGGTGTAGTAAAAATAATCCACTCGGTTCGTGAAATTCTACATCCCAACGTAAAAGCTTAGCTGATCAGACTGTTTGCTGGCATTGTTTTGCCAAAGACAAGAGTTTGCCCGCCCGCATTCATCATTTTCCTGTTTACGTGGATTCTCTCCCTGTGATTGGTTAACACGAAAGCCAGCCAGCTGAAAAAAACTCAACAACAAGCAATTCGATTGGCTCAGGTTTCACACATTGGAATTTCAGNGTGCTGTGCGCAGCGCTCCCCCTGCTCCTCCTCCGGGCCCCCCAAGGGGGGCGCACCCCACTAATAGAGCTTTCTACAGTAGCTAAAAATAGATTGCCGCAAAGCACTCTGGGAAATATGGTCATACAAACAATCTACATTTTAGTATGGATTCCTATGGGTCTGAGTCGCTCCGATCTAGCTAAAGTTATTTTTTCGTCTCCTAAAGATTTTCAAACAGCAAGGAACTAAGCGCTGCTGCTGGGGGAGGTGCTAATCAGACTCTAGACGCCCAGATCGGATGTCGGAGAGGACTTTTTATCCCTTTTCCAAAGCCGGTAAAGTCAATAGTATAACGCTGCAGACCCGGAGACGCCAGTTTCAGGCCGACACCACGTGAAACAGCTGGAAAGCTACACGGGCTAAGCTAAAGACAGAAGAAGCAAAGCGGTAGTAGTTTTTAAGTTGGACGAGCAGATTTTAACTGTGTGGAGCAGATCAAGAAAAGCACGTATATTTGTTACTTACATCTTCCTGGAGGGGAAAGTCCTACATCCGAGAATGACCAGCCGCCGGTCGTAACGACGCTCTCAGTCATGGGGTTATCCAGGAGGAGCAGCGGAGGAGAATTAATGCAGGACGCAGCGTGGTTAACGGAGAGTGGAGGCAGCGTTGTTAACAGAGAGTGGAGGCAGCGTTGTTAACGGAGAGTTAGAGACAACGGTGTTACCGGAGGAGAGTTAACAAGGAGGCCGCGGTCCAGCTGAACGTCTGGGCCAAACAGCATGTCCACCCAAACGTCCACTAAAAAGCAGTGGCGGCCGGTGACTTTTATTTTGGGTGGGGCGCTAACCACATATCACCACTAGGGGACGCAAAATTACCATTGATTCTTAAGCATCAGCGTCACACAACTGACGGTCACAGTAGCGCTTCCGGCAACAAAGTTATTCAAAAGGTTTTCGAATATATTAAGCATGTTTTTGACAAAAACATTCATCCATTCACCCATATATTACACAAACTGCACACACGCTTAAGGGGAGTAGGCTAAATCTAATCAATAGAATCCACTTTCTACAAACAGAACACCCATAAGCTGTAAATAAACGTGAGGCCGTAAAATAGACGCTACACGTATCCAGAAAAACACACAGTGACACAACGCAAGATATTCACAGAAGCAGCCGGCGTTTAGATTAAAGCCCAGACTCACAAACAAAAAGTACCACTTAGTTCAAACCGTATGGAGCGGTGCTAGCCGCTAACGAGGCAGCATGCTATTTCCTGAAGCCAAAAGCTAAAATGAGGCTTACCTGCAGGTTATGGCCATAATCCGTGTGGTGTAGTAAAAATAATCCACTCGGTTCGTGAAATTCTACATCCCAACGTAAAAGCTTAGCTGATCAGACTGTTTGCTGGCATTGTTTTGCCAAAGACAAGAGTTTGCCCGCCCGCATTCATCATTTTCCTGTTTACGTGGATTCTCTCCCTGTGATTGGTTAACACGAAAGCCAGCCAGCTGAAAAAAACTCAACAACAAGCAATTCGATTGGCTGAGGTTTCACACATTGGAACCTACTAGTAGCATTTGCTACGTCAGGTTTTGAAGCAATTAACTTTATTTGTCACTGATGATTTCACAATTATAGCAAAGATGGCTAAAAGGTTGGACAACAAAAAAATATTCAGTGGAAGTAGTGTGTTGCTGCCGTGACAAATTGGCACAGATGGAGCCACACTGTGCCAGCCTGTGGAAAGTTTTCCCCTCAGGGCGGGGTGAACAACCCGACCAATCAGCGATCTCCTCCCCCTGGTCTGAGCAGAATTCACCCGGTGAGGCGGCGACGATCGCTAAAAGATGCGACCAACCGCTCTCCTATTCTTTCTCGTTGTGGACGGTTTGGGGACCCACTGCACATGCGCCAGTTAGCCCAT
>SSNS01000346.1:528782-554980 GCA_006937985.1 Aphyosemion australe
TTCAGTTATAACTTTTGTTGTTTTGGAGCGAGACGCTGAAGCTGCTTACTGCTTAATTCCACCAATCAACGCGCTCCTCAGTCCCAAGCGTCCGTGATCTTGCAAGAAAATATGCCCTTCACAATAAAGGATCAGAAAAGCACATTTTTAATTTATTTTTCCAATACAATTTATTTTAATGGCCTAAAAGACTATAATAGGACGTAGATATCCACGGTGTTATAGGTGATGACTCCTTTAACTTGGACGCATCCAGTTTTGCAACACTCTTCAAATATGCATGCCACCTGTATGAGCAACAAGCTGCTCAAAATTTAAATGATGCCAGAGGCAAAGCATTCAGCTTTGCCAGAATCCCCCCCTTACAAATGATGCCCTGTATCCAGTCCAGCAAACTACCAAGCAGCCATAAAGAGGTCAGCTCTGAAAGCTAGAGCATGCACCCCTCACCTGCTGGTAATCTGACAGTTACCTGGATGTGCAGAAATCCTGATCCTGTAATTCAGGTAGCTCACTATAATTGCAGGAAAGGCACATGCAAGACAGGAAGGTGTTCCTGTATGTCAGCAGGACTGTAATGCACAGATTTCTGCCAGTGCTGCAAATGTGTCCTGAAAAAGCTGCATCTGCCTACAGCTCTGAGAGTGACGGTGATGAATGATGCACTCAGTGTTATTGTAAATATGTAAAAATGTTTAATGTGAATTTGTAAACATTGTTTCTGTGAATTTTTGGGAAATCAGCACAGAAGAGTGGGGGGTGCAGCAAAAGCACATTTTTAAAAAATCCTTGAGATGTGCAGATATGTTGTCTGTGCATATGTAAACCATGTTAATGTAATTATTGGACTATTTCTTTCATAAAAAGGTAATGTTCTGATTTATTGATTTTGACATTTGTTTTGATTCTTGATGGACTGAGACTGGTGTAAACGTTACTCAGAAAAAGGACTTCGTAATAATGCTCATCTTCATTTTAGTACAGGTGATAGTTTTCAAAGTGATCTTAAACTAAACTGAGATATTTGAATGGTTGTTTTATTAACATGCATGCATTACACTCTAGTGAGTAATCACATCATTTCATCCAAATCTACAGGAGTTACTTTAGAAAAGCACATGCTAGTCTAGTTAGACAGATTACGGCAGGTAGAGCTGAACACGTGCTAAATGAAATTGTTTATATCTTGATAGAATATAACGGTATTGCTCTAATAATTTAATTTTACAATCTTACAATACATAGTTTTTCAAATTTGCTCTATATTGTTGGTACAATATAGAGTAAACATCATGCAGTATCATGTACAAACATTATTATTAGGCCTGAGCAGTGAAAGCCTCTTGTTTTATACAAATGAATAATACTGTAAAAACGTAAGACATTTGTTTAGTTAGAACGTCATATTATTCTGTTAAACATGATCAATTCAATAGTAAGAACAACAAAAGTATCTCATTATAACGTTATATCGCTCTAATGTTACTTTGTAGGAACTTTCCAGACAACGTATTCTGTGTGGTGTGACGAAGAGCTCGGTGAGAAAGAGCCGTCTTGATTCTAAAGTTGAATTCAGGCTGCTGCTGAGTTGTGAAAAAGGTGCAACTATGCATTCAGGGTGGTGATGTCAATGATGTACAACAGCACATGCATTGTGGTCAGGATCATCCACACATTAATGGCAGCTAGACAGTTTAGTAAACTATAAAATAGACTAAATTTAATGATAAATAGTAACTAATAAAATGGTCTTTTACACAATAGAATTGCACACAGACACTCTGAATATGGTAAGCAAGCTAGTTTAGTAAACTATAAAATAGACTAAATTAATGGTAGATGGTAAACACAGTCACAGTCAAGATGTAGCAAGGTAACAACCTCATCAGGTCCTTTTTTGACCCAATTATACATTTAAGGGTTACATTTTTTTATGAATGTATCCAAACCTCTTTGGAAAACTGTTTAATTACATGTTTAGATGATTTATTCTATGGATGTCACCTAGATCACGCAGCCCTCTCATCTACTTTATTTTATTTTTTGAGGTTTATCAGAGGTGCAGCCTTCTGCAAAGTGGAAATAGAAAGACTTGTCTCCTCTTACCTTTTGAGCAAAGATGAGCAGGAGCGAGCAGCAGAGAGGCAACAGCATCTCTTTAGTGTGAAAGTTTGTGTGAAATCTCAGAGGGAATGTGGGGAGCCAAAAGGTGGGCCTGATGGATGATTGGCTGGACTGGGAGAGGGAAGATTGAACAGGGTGGGACAGGGTGGAGAGAAAAAGGGGGACAAAGCATCCCTCTGTCTGATCTGCAAATACACCTTTCCTTGCCTCACTGATTCAGAAGAGAAATATTTGCCTTCATAACTGCTGAAGGACTCCAAGGTCTTCAAGCTCTGCCCCTATGTTTATGCTGGTCTGTGCTTGGTCTCACTCAGATTCATGTTGGTGTCAGCAGGAACTAAAGTTGTGATCCATGTCACGTTTCCACATAGCAGCTAGCAACGTTCAGCACAGGAATTATCTGTTTATTTTTAAATTGTTGGACAAAACTTCAGTGTGTGAGTTGAGTTCGTATGACTAAACCCTTTCACTGTGTTGATGTTGGCTCAATGTGAACAGGCATGCTGTCTTATTTACTCTGTGGAGAGCGGCCCCACTGATGCCGAGCACATGAAGACGTGACAAAAAGCTGCTTATTTATGCTTCACAGAGATAGCTAATGCATTTGGGTTGCTCCACTGACTTTTTGTTCCTAATGATTTATGAAATCATTCTGAATTCTTGAAAGTACTTTTGGGATCTTCATTACTTTGTCTTTTTGCTAATATGGTCAAAGGACTGGGATGATGCTGTCTTTTATCTTGGCACAATCATGAGGCATTTCAGGGTTTAAGTCAAATTTCTTCAAACTTGTTGTTCGTCTGCAACACCACAGGGAGAGAGGAGTTTTTCATAGTGTTAAAGGAGAACTCTGGATTTTTTTTTTATCCGAGGGCACCATCTAGTGGCTGACAGATGTATCAAACTAAGCCTTGGTTTCCTCTTCCGTATTTATGTCTGAAAGCAACGCCTCTCGTTCCTGAATGCACTCCTCTAGCCAACAAACAGAGCTAAGACACATTGTTTTACAATCATTATGCTCATGTTATGTTGTGTGTTCATATAGTTATATTTTAAAGCTTTACTTTTCCACGAGAAAGGTCGCCAAGTCTGCTTCAGTTGAGGTACGTCCTTAAACACTCTAGCACACTCTGTGATTGACGTCTGTACGGAAGCGGTAGTCTAACACTATTGGTTAATGCTGACCGGCACTCAGTTCATATTGTATGGACCACTACGGGACGGGGGCGGGCTTAGCAAAAACAAAACAAACAAAAAAAAAAGTTTTGCCTACATTATATCACAGTACATGATAAGACAATCACTTTAAGGCAGTGGTTTTCAATTACTTTTGGTGAAGCCCCCCCTAGGGTACATAGATTTTTTCGCCCCCCCACCCCCCCGTGGGGTAATGTGCGAGCGGGGGTGGGGGGGGCTACTTTGAATTGGCCCCCAAAATGCCTAGAAATGGCCCTGGGTGTGGGACTAAGTTTTGAAGAAAGAGATCTGTGAAACATAGAGTGCGCTCGCTGCTGCGCCAGTGAGGTAAAGTCGCAGAAGCACGGGTGATGGACCGCAGCAGCGGAGCGCGTCAGACACAAATAAAAGACAGAAAGTTCTTGTATTTTTAATTCCAGAACTTGACAGCATGACCAGACAGACCTCTGAATCCCTCTGTCAGCGCTTCTCTTCAGCGCTCCTCCTCATGACATTTGCGCACAGGCAGGTGACCAGTTCACGCGGAGCAGAATGTGCGTTCGGGCGGCAGCAGGTGAAATGTTAATTCAAGTGAAATCGTTTAATTGTGTTGTTTATATGTTACTGGGGAACTCTGGTCAGCTTGTGTGGGATAAACATTAATGAAAAAAAGAATGGATATTTAACGGTTTTATTGAATATTTATTATTATTTTAAAAATAAGCGAAAATAGATCATGCAGCCACTGGCTGCGAACAAATGATTCCATTTCTCATATAAGAAAGAAAGGAAGTTATGTTCAGAAAAAAATATTTTATTTAAATAAAATCAAACAGTGGTGCAGGACACCTCAGGGAAACAAAGATGAGGCATCTTTTTAACATTACCCTGTTCAATAGGGCTGTTTATACGTCACTCTACCAAACAAAAAATATAAATGAAACAAAAAGTAAGAAAAATCTAAATTTCTCTTCCATGGAACATTTGCACTGTTTCCATTAAATAAAATCCATGTTTGGACTTTTTCTGTGTTCACAAATCAGTCCGTGCATGTATTGTGGAATCTGTTTTACTCTCCGTTGGGGAAGCTCCGAGCGGGGTGGGGGGAGGGGTTGGGGGGGTCAGGTGCGGTGCGCCGTGCCCCCCCTGCTCCTCCTCCGGGCCCGCCCCACTAATTAAGAACCACTGCTTTAACGGATTTCTAAAAATTCATACATAATTCCTGAAAGGGGAAAACTTCGTACTGCAGCTTTAAGCAATTTTGTCATAAATAAACAAATACTTCTAAAAAGTATAGAATGCCTTTAAAAGAACATTTAACATTCAAAACTAATTTTAACAAACAAAACCTTTCAAGCCATTGTTGTGTTATGATTATTTTTCTAAACACTGCAACACAACAATTCTCATAAAATGAATAAAGCTGAAGATATTTATACAGTGGACAAAATAGTTGGTACCCTTCGGTCAATGAAAGAAAAACCCACAATGGTCACAGAAATAACTTCAATCTGACAAAAGTAATAATAAATAAAAAGTCTATGAAATTTAACCAATGAAAGTCAGACGTTGATTTTCAACCATGCTTCAATGGAATTATTTAAAAAAATAAACTCATGAAACAGGTCTGGACAGAAGTGATGGTACCCCTAAAAACGACTGACAATAATGTGACCAAAGAGACGTGTTAACTCAAGGTGTCTCCACTAATCAGCATCGCAGGTGTCTACAATCCTGTAATCAGTCAGTGGGCCTACACTGAAAAAATGAACTTGTAGAATTTACTTGATTGAATAATGTCAAGTGGTTGCACACACTTGTTTAGCGTTGGAGCATGGCTGTTGCAAGTGCCACATTGTCCAGATCCTGGAGAATGACCACACCCTCAATGATGATGCCAACATCCGAAACGTCGTCTGGTCCATCTCTGGTGATGTAGATGCACACTGTTGTTTTCTCGATGGTACTCAGTGTTGTGGCCTCAGTCAGGTCCTGGTGAAAAATAAAACATTTGCATAAGAATCTTTTTTTTAAACTGATAACTTGATTGCATCAAATTCAATGCTGTAGCATACAGGTGGAACTTCAAAATTAAAATTGCATGCAAAATTACATTTATTTCAGTAATTCAACTTGGACTTCAAGACCATTTAAAGGCTCAGGAAGTAGGGATGCTCTGATCTCATGTGCATTTTAAAATGAGCAGAATCAGGTGGAAAATATTTGATTTAGCCTTTACACCAACCTGTTAGCTAGCAGGCTTCTAAAATTGTGTTTTTCTGTCAATATGAAGTGTGGTGTGTAGATTAATAAAATGAATTGAATTGACTTTAGAAAATGGCTGCAATATAAGAGTGAAAAATTGAAGGGGGTCTGAATACTTTCCATACCCACTAGTATCACTGAGTTTAGGGCTGCAACAATTCGTCGAATGATTCGAATCATTAAATTCGTCTAATCATTTTTTACTGATTCGAGGCTTCGTTAAATGTGCGCACCACAGTCTGAACACATTTTACTGGCGCACTACGTGGTAATCTAGGTGTCGTAGAGGAAAATAGAGAAACCAGCAAAGACACAAACCATTGTAAAAGGCAGAAACAGTCCAAAGTTTGAGATCAAAAGTGAACTACGAGCAGATTGGCTAATACTAATGCAAGTGGTTAGCACGCTCACGGTCAAGCGGGGTTCTGAAAGAACTAAAGAATGACTAAACCCGCGGAAGGAAAATCCCCACCATCACATTTATTTGTAGATGTCCAGTGGTATGGGGCAGAGCCGCAGTAGCTACCTGGAGCCAGGCAGCTGCAACAACTCTGTTCAACACCGCAGCGGGGCGATGGCAAGCCATTGTAGTATGTAATTTACAAACGCTAACATAGAAATTAAATGTTATTAGCATTTCCAGTAGCTTACTACTGAACATGTTAATGAAATACATTATATCTGATCATAGTTTAACTGTGGATCTATTTAGATCTGTTATTTTGACTAGGATGAGTGATAATACAAACCTAAAATGTTACTGAAATATAGGTGAATTTTGTTCCATACTAACTATAAATATCAGATGGGAAAGAGGGAACTAGACAATTTAAAACATATTATTGAGCCCGACATTTCAGCCTCATCATTTTTTAAAATATATTTTTAGCAGCAAACCAAAATCTCATTTCACTTGAAACGTCGTCAAATAGAATACTCGATTAATCGACAGATGATTCGATAGAATACTCAAATACTAAAATATTCGATAGCTGCAGCTCTGAGTTATGTGTATGAATTTTGAAATTTTGCAAAGCTACAATCAGCTTAGGAAACACTCACCTTGTACTCCTGCACCAAGTCATCTGGATTCTCATTTAGATAGATGCAGACCTTTGATGAGAGACTCCCTTCGAGCATCCGTGTCATCCTTAAGGATCATGACAAAAAAAAGAGATATTGGCAAATTGCCTGTATTAGAATATCACCTTGTAGAGTCGTACAACCTCCAAGGCACAGTACAACACCCATAGACCCCACCAGTGCCTCTGACCACCACCAGCAGCATAGGAGGGTGAAGTGTCCTGCTCAATGAAACTCATATTTCAGATATAGAAGTGATGAAGGATATATACTGGAAGTTAAAGAGACACTAGGTTTTCATATTTTTTCATTTTCTTGAGCCAGTATGTGCTAAAATGACCCTTGACAGGAGTAATGAAAGGCCACCCAGCCCCTATCGCCCCCTGTGGCCAGAATATCCCACTTGCAACTTCATAGTTGCCGGTCCTGTCTGCAGTCTGGTTCCAGCACGTTTCCTGCATGTTTTAGATCATGAACCCAGCTGATTTGTTTAATTTAGTGATGAATCACTCCCGTAGACACTAAAGCCGGGCGGACTAGGAGGTGCTAAAAAGCTAAAAATGCCTGGTGTCCCTTTAACTTGTCAGCTTCACCATCTAAATATTACCTTTGTAACTTGACCTTGACTTTATATTATCCAGGTGACATGAAAATGATCAATTTATCACAGTAGGCCAGCATGATACAAAAAAAAAGACAGGAAACATTCAGTAAAATTTGTCCTTGCGTAAAATAAGTTGAGCATTACTATAGATGCACCATATAAATGTTTTACTTGAAAAGTTCTTACGCTCATCATGGCAGCCATGGATCTCAGCTGTTTGCCCTGCTCCCCAGATCACTTTGCAAACACTCTCAGCAGATTCTCAGAAATAACGTCCAGCTGTGACAGAAATCTTGACTGTAGAGGCATGGTGGTGATGCGTTTGAACTCGGCATTTATCTGAAATACATGAGACCATTTTTAATTACTAGCTCAGCCGACAAACTTTAGAAAAAGACATTAAAGGTTGAATATGGAACATGAACACCAAAGCATCAGTGTGGCGGCTGTAGTTTTAACAGCTTACCTACCCACGAGAAAATTCACCATTTTTGTGTGCGTTTTTATGTTCTGAAAATATTTTATTAGGGACAATCTGTTGTAGGCTTCACCTAAACTCATTCTGGTTTTAGATCTAGTTGCTCCTCTTTAAAGAAGGCTAACGACATTTTCTGTTCAGAAGCAGCTGCTTGACTTACAGAGTCCGACATTTTTCACAGTGCCTGCCTTTGCATACTGTGCATGGTTGTCATTTGGAGTAGGGCTGATCGATATGGCTTAACATCAATACTACGTTATATTGAGGAGTTCACCTCAAAAACGATAAATGAATAACTACCCATATGCGCAAAAACAGAAGTAGTCCACTAGATGGGACTGTGGCAGCGTAATTGCTCCACACCCACTTTTGATAGTATTATTCCCCCAGATCTGTTCATTGCAATTATGTAGTTTTAATTTCTACATTTACAACTTAAGTACTAAGAACTTAAGTCAAGATTGATTGCAGGAAATGTTATTTTACCTCGATACTTGTTCAGTTGGGCTTGGTTTTTCCAATCTAAATGTGCTTAGTACTTGATATTTGTTTTGTATAAATTAAAATAAGTGAAATGAACATATATGGATAAATACTAATCAAACCAGCTATGGCACAAATGTGCTGCCACAGCCCTATCTAGCGGACAACTTTTGTTTTTGCATGTACGGGTAGTTATCGTCCATTAACGAGGTGAACTTTATATACCGTGATGATGATTTGAGGCCATATCGCCCAGCCCCTGAGTCTCCCATTTAAAGTTTGGGGGCACATTCTAATAAAGGTAAGCATTACCATTACACAACAATGTATTTTTGACAATACCAGTCGATGCATTTTTAAAATTACCTCTACTGCCTGAAAAAGAGCTGGCCATCTCTCTTGTAGATCGTTGATCATGGGAGCATCATAGATTATTTCTTGTCTTCTTAATGCAAAAGTTTTCTTCATTTTTTCTCCTACTGTCTCTCGGTTGTTACGCTTTTTCACATCTGAAAGAAGTTCAACCCTCATCTGCTCAAGGGACAGGTCAGTTTCTCCGGGTGAAAAAGAGGGGCAGTAATCCACTTCACCCCTCTTTGGTCTCTTAATGCCAAAAGCAGGGGAACATTTACTAGATGGTTTATTTTTCAAAGAATTCACACACACTTCAGGACATCCAACTGTCGGGAAATAATATTTTTTACCTGTTGTGCCTTTAATTTTAGAACTTAGAATCCAGTTAATCAAATATGTTAATCACTTTTCTTTCCAGGTTTTATTGATACACATATGATTCTTGTACTCTTTATTGATCTGCATTTAACCATGATTTGTGCATGTTTACATCAAACTGTGAGTTCGAGCTAAAGCAAGAAGGTTTTAATCTCATGTGAAGGTCTAGTTCTGGTGTCATAAAACTGTCCAAAGGGAGGTGAGAACACTCTGACCTAGGGACAGATAAGACAGGAGAAAGTTTAGACCAGATGGCTTCATTCCTGGAGCCAGAGATCATAAATATGTCGGTTACCAGGGATACGAAAGTTAGGATCTTGAAGGGAGGTACCAGGCGGAACCAGGTTCTGCAGAAGGGATAAAATCTGTGTGCATGCTGTGAACTTCAGATTCGCCATTATACGATGGGAGATGGTTGGAATCTCCCCAAGTGACACTGGGTTAAAATGAAGATGTAATAAAGAGTTTACGTTGATTGCAACGAGGCGGTCTTCATGGCTCGTGATTTCTTATTTGATCAGAAGATCTTAACGAACCGGGAGAGTGGGAAAAGGAGAGAAAAAAGTCAAATGCTGAGCCAGCTCGGAGGAAAGAAGAAGAATCGGAACCAGGATCCCGAGGGCCTGAGAAGGGTGACATCAGACGAGCTGCAGAAAACCAGATTTGAGCTGAAATACATCAGAGACAGAAACCATATTTTTTCCAACAACAATTTGGAGGGGGCACTCCGTGAGATCTTCTCTTCAAGCGACGAATTATAATTGGACAGTGGACATGGTCCTGTAAATGATCGCCGAACATTGGGCAGTGACGAGATTGAGGCAAAGATAAGACGAACACCTGTGCGCACTTCACTTACTGGTAAGCAGGACCTGTTTAGTCGAACTCTGCATATTGGGGATAATTAAATTACTTGTTCGTTGGACATTTGGCGTAGTCTCGGCTGTAAATTTGTGTGTTTTTAAAAATCGAGTCATTGTTTTGTCGGACATTTCGAAGACGATTCGACGGAGTCAGAATCGAAGTGTTGTTGCTCAGGAGGTAACGGGCCCACTACGAGGTCGACGGATCACGTAGCTAAGTTTGGTTGTAATAGCCCACTGGAATTGGAGCACCCAGAAAAAAAACTACAAGGTAGTTTCGCTTTAGGACGTGACGGTCCAGCAGCTGAGCCGACGGGTATTCAGCTGTGGCAATAGGCCAGGTTGGGTTTTGAATTTTTCCCGGGGAGGTCAGAGCCCCCGAATTAACTCTGGATTGGGCAGTTTTAAGCAAATGGCTTAAATGTACATTCATAATTGGCCAGTGTAAGAGGGGCTTACTGTAAATTGTGGGCAGTTCAAAAGTAGTGGAACAGGCTCCCACACAGAAAGGACAGCAGACTCCCACCTCTGTCCTAGTGTATGCTTTGAGAGTCTGGCTGTTTTTTGTTTAGGTGTGACTGTCGGTATAGAGTAGCATTTTGTCCTGGTGCTGAGGTGTGTGTGGCTACGTGGATAAATGATTAGTTATTTGTTGTCTTGGTGTGATTTGCGGTGTGCGTGCAGTAACTTTGTCAGATCCTGTTGCGTTTCATGTGTGTGCTTAGAACCTGGCCTGCATGTGTGTGTGTGCTGGAGGTGTGGCTGAGGTTCTGGTTCCGACCCGTGTGGGCTCAGGGTCTGTGTGCAAAATGCTGCTGTGGTGTCTGTCTGGAGGAGTGAGTGTTCCTGTGGGTTTGCTTGAGCGGCAGCGATTGAAAGCCGAACTGAACATTTTAGGAGAAAAAAGAAGAGGCCTAATCTACAGAGGCTGTGTGAGCCTGGAATTAAAGCTGATATAACGTCCCTATATAGGACAACCTTAATTTGGCCCCAAATTGACGTTTTGTGCTATGTAAATTGAAATATAAAGAACCACACGTGAATATTGATAAGTTACATGGCAAACTTATCAACGGAAAATTAACAAAAAACCCTTAATTCGGCATAGTGAACAGCACAAACGCATAATGATAATTTCTTAATTAGGCAAATAGCTACTAAAATAAAAAATAAATAAATGAATAGATAAAGAACAGTGAAAAATGAATAATTACAAGACAATTCAGTACAAATAAATTTCGTTAAGCTGAAGCGGAGAAAAATCAGTTGGAAAATTAAAGTAAACATTATAAAATAGCAAAAGAATTTAGTTTTGGAAATTAGCTAAACTTTGGAAAGTGAATGGTTAAAGTAATATCAAATAATGCAGGAGACAGTAATTCTAATCCTAAATTTGAACAATACAGAAACAGATAATTCAAAAAGATAATCTAGAGTCACACTGTCTGCGTATTAAGGAATTCAGTTGCAACTTAGGCTGATAAAATACATATGTGGTCTATCACAAAAGGTTAATTGCAGTATTTGATTAGACATATCTATTTGACTAATGATAGAGGTTAATTTCTCTGAAGGACATCAAATTGTGCCTGCTTCCTTCATAATTAGGATAAAATATAAAAGATTAAATACAGGGTGGTTCTATGATGTCTGGAGGTCATGTGATGGCGCTGAGACTTATATGTAATCTCTCATGGCAAAGTTAAAGGTCTGTTAATTTGTGAACAACTGAAGTACAATTTCTAATGAACTTCCTTGATTTTGGTTTCCATTTCTAAATAAGGCCAAGTACAGTGAATAATATAAGTTCCTATTATGCATGGATTTAATCTAAACATCAGGAGTAAAGGTTTTGCTGAATGAACAAAGGATTTTTAGCTGCATGTTTCTAAATTGGATGATTTAATTTCTTGATTAGTGCATAACCTGTGGCCCTGTTGTGTTGGTGTTCCTTGCTGCGATGATGATGCTGGCTGGTTTGACTTTCCTCTGGACTCTGTCATTTCTATTTAATCAGATATTAAATATAGGGTGATATTTTTATTGATCATGGAGTGAGCTACTTTGTTTCACTGGGTGAAGGCCTGGGGGTCATAGCATGGAGCCCTGCACATGAACTTTGCTGCAAAAGTCAAAAGGCTGCTTCAGCTGAGGCTGAAAGGGGGTCTGCCACCGCCCCTATGAAACACATCATGAACTGTGAACTGAACGCAAACCAACAACAAAGTTGGACAAACTGTGAAAGAAGTCGCTGCTATGGACTCAAAACACATAACAACTGGAGGCCAGGCTCCTGAGAGCGAGGAGGCACATGCAAAGAACTGTGACCTTTGGCTGGGGTCATCAACAACTTGAAAACAGGGGACAATACAATCTACTCCATGTGACGGCTCTTGGGTTTGACCCTAGTGGTGGAAAGTGCTCACTGCATGTAAGATTAGGGACTGAGTCAGTTGACTGACTGCTGCTGGTTGAGAGACATGACAGAGTCTGAGTGGGCGTTGGCCGGCTGGTGTTGATGTTTCAGGGGGGAGTGCTTTCAGGATGAGGCTACAGATTTACACATTTATCCAGGACTGATTGATTAGTGAACTATTTAATGGTTAAATTGCAAAACATTTGGTTAATCTGAGAAAGGCTTGAATTTTATTAGTCCTGAAACACGGGAAACATATTACTAAATCCTAAATTAAAGGTGTACAAACAGAGGAATTCATAAAATTAAGTATTTTAGAGTCCGAGAACAAAATCTATGAAACTCATAATCCCAAAACTAAACTATTTGTCTAAAATTTAATGTAAATGTCTCTAACAACTTCTTTTTGCTTTGGAGTGAGAGTTCCATTTGGTCTGTGCGACGTCCTTGGTCCCAGTCATTGTTTAGCTGCTCTGTACCAAAACATAGAGGCTAAGATATAACAAACAGGGCTAAATTTAACAAGCTGCTAATCTTTCAAGCAGGACAAACTCTGCTCAAATAATACAATTCACTTAGAGAGAAAACAAAACACTCAATTTAACTTAGGAACTTTAAATTATCTGAAGCAATACAAAAACATGACAGTGTGGCTTAAACAATTTGAAGTGATATCATATAATCTTAAATGAGCCTTTGAATGTTTGAGTGTGAGTGGGAGTCAGTGAACTTTGACATGTGATGGTTTTATGGCGTTGTGTGGTGAACTGGACTTGTTGGAGCTTATCTGTCTGTGGCTGGATGTGGTGTGGAATGTTTGGAGGTCTCGTGGAAGATTTAGGTGGTTTATTCGGACACAGGCGATAGAAATTTTAAATTCCAAAAGTTACCGATTCGTTTTTTGAGTTTTCTGGAACAGAACTACGGATGGTTCTGTTTCAGAAAAAAAGGGGGAGATGTAAAGGGAGTAAAATAAATAAAAGGGCGTGAAGGGGGGCGAAAAGAACCTAGCGCGATAATTATAACTATAACATGCAGAAGCGAGACTATCTCAGGTTCCAGCCCCAGTAGGTGACAGTAATGGACAATGGACTGACTGCCAGACTGGTTCCAGAACCTGTGACAAAGCACAGAGTTTAAAGGACAAACAACAAGACTCTGACAGACGTGAGCTGAGGTTTGATCAACCAACGACTTGGACTGACTGGACTCATGACATAAGACTGAACAACGAAGCACTGAAAGCCTTGGTCAAAGTGCTCACGACGGCTGCTGCTCCGGCTGGAGCATCATCAGGATCATCTCATCAGGGTCATCTTCATCAACGTCGTCGGACAACATCAACTGGGCGTGGCGACAGGTCATCAAAAGAAAGCAGCACAGCAAAGTGGTCATTCGGACCACCTACGCGGTGAGGCTTCATCGGAAGGAGACGCGNAATCCAGCGCCTTAGACCACTCGGCCACTCTACCAATTGCGCTGACTGTAAGGTCTCTTGTCATTCACTGACTTTTGAAGGTGAAAGTACCTGTTTCGCCACTCACAAGCTGGCAGGATCAAGGAAATACTTAGCACTCTTTCACATGTCATTCAGTGAGGTAAACACTCTACAAACATCAAGCCAGCCCATCTCAGTGGGATGTAAAAGCAATGCACGTTGACTCACTTGGTTTCTTAAAGATCTCAAAGTTTTTTTTGAGACTGGACCAATTGCAATATGCTTTGGTCTGTGTCAGGAAGATACAGTTTACATTAAATTATTTTGAGGACAAACAATAAATACGCAAGAAATGTTATGGAGGGGGAGGTAATTTAGCAGAGGATGGTTTTGATCCATCGACCTCTGGGTTATGGGCCCAGCACGCTTCCGCTGCGCCACTCTGCTTGGTTTTGAGTCTGTCACAATTGGTCCAGTGAGGAATCTATTAAAAAGTGTGCGTACTGTGGGAAATTATATTTTTTACCTGTTGTGCCTTTAATTTTAGAACTTAGAATCCAGTTAATCAAATAGGTTAATCACTTTTCTTTCCAGGGTTTAGTGATACACATATGATTCTTGTACTCTTTATTGATCTGCATTTAACCATGATTTGTGCATGTTTACATCAAACTGTGAGTTCGAGCTAAAGCAAGAAGGTTTTAATCTCATGTGAAGGTCTAGTTCTGGTGTCATAAAACTGTCCAAAGGGAGGTGAGAACACTCTGACCTAGGGACAGATAAGACAGGAGAAAGTGTAGACCAGATGGCTTCATTCCTGGAGCCAGAGATCATAAATATGTCGGTTACCAAGGATACGAAAGTTAGGATCTTGAAGGGAGGTACCAGGCGGAACCAGGTTCTGCAGAAGGGATAAAATCTGTGTGCATGCTGTGAACTTCAGATTCGCCATTATACGATGGGAGATGGTTGGAATCTCCCCAAGTGACACTGGGTTAAAATGAAGATGTAATAAAGAGTTTACGTTGATTGCAACGAGGCGGTCTTCATGGCTCGTGATTTCTTATTTGATCAGAAGATCTTAACGAACCGGGAGAGTGGGAAAAGGAGAGAAAAAAGTCAAATGCTGAGCCAGCTCGGAGGAAAGAAGAAGAATCGGAACCAGGATCCCGAGGGCCTGAGAAGGGTGACATCAGACGAGCTGCAGAAAACCAGATTTGAGCTGAAATACATCAGAGACAGAGTAACACCATTTTTTCCCACAACAATTTGGAGGGGGCACTCCGTGAGATCTTCTCCTCAAACGACGAATTATAATTGGACAGTGGACATAGTCCTGTAAATGACCGCTGAACATTGGGCAGTGACGAGATTGAGGCAAAGATAAGACGGACAACTACATTACTGGTAAGCAGGACCTGTTTAGTCGAACTCTGCATATTGGGGATAATTAAATTACTTGTTCGTTGGACATTTGGCGTAGTCTCGGCTGTAAATTTGTGTGTTTTGAAAATCGAGTCATTGTTTTGTCGGACACTTCGAAGACGGACTGACGGGTTCGGATAGAAGTGTTGTTGGCTCTGGACGTGACGTTCCCACTGCGAGGCCGCCGGGCAGACGCAGACAGTCGGGTTTGAATTCCCGGGGACCTAGGGGCGCCCCTTTAAAGAACCGAGACGTGTGTTCCGCTTTCAGGACTGGCGATCCAACAGCTGTAGCCGGCGGGCTACAGGTGGGCAATAGGCCGAGCTGGGGTTGGTTACCCCGTGGAGTAGAAGCGCCACAAATTCACCTGGATTGGGCAGTTTTAAGCAAATGATGGCTTAAATGTACATTCATAATTGGGCAGTGTAAGAGGGGCTTACTGTAAATTGTGGGCAGTTCAAAAGTAGTGGAACAGGCTCCCACACAGAAAGGACAGCAGACTCCCACCTCTGTCCTAGTGTATGCTTGAGAGTCTGGCTGTTTTTTTGTTTAGGTGTGACTGTCGGTATAGAGTAGCATTTTGTCCTGGTGCTGAGGTGTGTGTGGCTACGTGGATAAATGATTAGTTGTTTGTTGTCTTGGTGTGATTTGCGGTGTGCGTACAGTAACTTTGTCAGATCCTGTTGCGTTTCATGTGTGTGCTTAGAACCTGGCCTGCATGTGTGTGTGTGCTGGAGGTGTGGCTGAGGTTCTGGTTCCGACCCGTGGGGGCTCAGGGTCTGTGTGTAAAATGCTGCTGTGGTGTCTGTCTGGAGGAGTGAGTGTTCCTGTGAGTTTGCTTGAGCGGCAGCGATTGAAAGCCGAACTGAACATTTTGGGAGACAAAAGAAGAGGCCTAATCTACAGAGGCTGTGTGAGCCTGGAATTAAAGCTGATATAACGTCCCTATATAGGACAACCTTAATTTGGCCCCAAATTGACGTTTTGTGCTATGGAAATTGAAATATAAAGAACCACACGTGAATATTGATAAGTTACACGGCAAACTTATCAACGGAAAATTAACAGAAAACCCTTAATTCGGCATAGTGAACAGCACAAACGCATAATGATAATCACTTAATTAGGCAAATAGCTACTAAAATGAAAAATAAATAAATGAATAGATAAAGAAAAGTGAAAAATTAATGATTACAAGAAAATTCAGTACAAATAAATTAAGTTAATCTGGAGCGGAGCAAAATCAGTTGGAAAACTAAAATAAACATTATAAAATAGCAGAATAAAGGAGTGTTGCAAATTAGTTAAACTTTGGAAAGTTTAAAGTAATATAAAATGATGCAGGAGACATAATTCTAATCCTAAATTTGAACAATACAGAAACAGATAATTCATAAAGATAATCTAGAGTCACACTGTCTGCGTATTAAGGAATTCATTTGCAACATAGGCTGATAAAATACATATGTGGTCTATAACAATAGGTTACTTGCAGTATTTGATTAGACATATCTATTTGACTAATGATAGAGGTTAATTTCTCTGAAGGACATCGAATTGTGCCTGCTTCCTTCATAATTAGGATAAAATATAAAAGATTAAACACAGGGTGGTTCTATGATGTCTGGAGGTCATGTGATGGCGCTGAGACTTATATGTAATCTCTCATGGCAAAGTTAAAGGTCTGTTAATTTGTGAACAACTGAAGTACAATTTCTAATGAACTTCCTTGATTTTTGTTTCCGTTTCTAAATAAGGCCAAGTAAAGTGAAGAATATAAGTTCCTATTAGGCATGGATTTAATCTCAACATCAGGAGTAAAGGTTTTACTGAATGAACAAGATTTTTAGCTGCATGTTTCTAAATTGGATGATTTAATTTCTCGATTAGTGCATAATCTGTGGCCCTGTGGTGTTGGTGTTCCTTGCTGCGATGATGATGCTGGCTGGTTTGACTGTTCCTCTGGACTCTGTCATTTCTATTTAATCAGATATTAAAGATAGGGTGATATTTTTATTGATCATGGAGTGAGCTACTTTGTTTCACTGGGTGAAGGCCTGGGGGTCATAGCATGGAGCCCTGCACATGAACTTTGCTGCAAAAGTCAAAAGGCTGCTTCAGCTGAGGCTGAAAGGGGGTCTGCCATCGCCCCTATGAAACACATCATGAACTGTGAGCTGAACGCAAACCAACAACAAAGTTGGACAAACTGTGAAAGAAGTCGCTGCTATGGACTCAAAACACATAACAACTGGAGGCCAGGCTCCTGAGAGCGAGGAGGCACATGCAATGAACTGTGACCTTTGGCTGGGGTCATCAACAACTTGAAAACAGGGGACAATACAATCTACTCCATGTGACGGCTCTTAGGTTTGACCCTAGTGGTGGAAAGTGCTCACTGCATGTAAGCTTAGGGACTTGGTCAGTTGGCTGACTGCTGCTGGTTGAGAGACATGACAGAGTCTGAGTGGGGGTTGGCCTGCTGGTGTTGATGTTTCAGGGGGGAGTGCTTTCAGAGTGGGGCTGCAGATTTACAAATTATCCAGGACTGATTGATTAGTGAACTATTTAATGGTTAAATTGCAAAACATTTGGTTAATCTGAGAAAGGCTTGAATTTTATTAGTCCTGAAAGACGCGAAACATATTACTAAATCCTAAATTAAAGGTGTACAAACAGAGGAATTCATAAAATGAAGCATTTTAGAGTCCGAGAACAAAATCCATGAAACTCATAATCCCAAAACTAAACTATTTGTCTAAAATTTTATGTAAATGTCTCTAAAAACTTCTTTTTACTTTGGAGTGAGAGTTCCATTTGGTCTGTGCGACGTCCTTGGTGCAAGTCATTGTTTAACTGCTCTGTACCAAAACATAGAGGCTAACATATAACAAACGGGACTGAATTAAACAAGCTGCTAATCTTTCAAGCAGGACAAACTCTGCTCAAATAATACAATTCACTTAGAGAGACAACAAAACACTCAATTTTAATTGTGAACTTTAAATTATCTGATGCAATACAAAAACATGACGGTGTGACTTAAACAATTTGAAGTGAAATCATATAATCTAAAAAGAGCCTTTGAATGTTTAAGTGCGAATGGGGGAGTCAGTGAACTTTGACATGTGTGATGGTTTTATGGCGTTGTGTGGTTAACTGGACATGGTGGACCTTATCTGGCTGTTGCTGGATGTGGTGTGGAATGTTTGAAGGTCTCGTAGAAGATTTATGTGGTTTATTTGGACAGAGCCGATAGAAATTTTAAATTCCAAAATTTACTAATTCGTTTTTTGAGTTTTCTGGAACAGAACTACGGATGGTTCTGTTTCAGAAAAAAGGGGGAGATGTAAAGGGAGTAAAATAAATAAAAGGGCGTGAAGGGGGGCGAAAAGAACCTAGCGCGATAACTATAACATGCAGAGGAAGACTATCTCAGGTTTCAGCCCCAGTATGACAGTAATGGACAATGGACTGACTGCCAGACTGGTTCCAGAACTTGTGACAAAGCACAGAGTTTAAAGGACAAACAACAAGACTCTGACAGACGTGAGCTGAGGTTTGATCAACCAACGACTTGGACTGACTGGACTCATGACATAAGACTGAACAACGAAGCACTGAAAGCCTTGGTCAAAGTGCTCACGACGGCTGCTGCTCCGGCTGGAGCATCATCAGGATCATCTCATCAGGGTCATCTTCATCAACGTCGTCGGACAACATCAACTGGGCGTGGCGACAGGTCATCAAAAGAAAGCAGCACAGCAAAGTGGTCATTCGGACCACCTACGCGGTGAGGCTTCATCGGAAGGAGACGCGTGGTGCAACCGGTGCCACAGGAGTCGACGCTCGCCAGCTCAGGAGACAGACCGAGGTCTCAGGAGCTGCAACAAGGATCGGGAGGTGTTGAAAGGAGGTGTGTTGATTTCTGGTGGAACACGGCCGTTTCCCCCAGTCAGCTCACCTCGAAGATTGTGTGTGAAAGGGGGTAACCTGGTTTTGAGGAGGCTAGCGGCTGTTAGCTCCGGTCAGGTTGCTCTGAAGTCAGGTGATTTTCAGAGGCTTTGAACTGTCTCTGATCACCTAAAATAAAAAATAAAAAATAAAAAAAGGAGAAGAGAAGAAAAGAACATTGCGAAGAGACATTCGTGCTTTCACCGGAAGAACGTGAAAGAGATTCGTGATTTTGTCGGAAGACCTGCGTGTTCTTTTTGCCGGAAGATCTACAAAGACATCACTACTGGACTCTACTTAATGACCAGCCTTTAATTAATATTTGATTTTCAATAATTCATGATTTGATTAGGAATAAATATAAGGGATCTTTGAAAAAGAAAAAAGAACATTCTAATAAATAAAAACAAGGATAAAATTAAGGTTAAAGATAAAGGTAAAATAATAATTAAGGTTAAGGCTTAAAGGCCCAGGCTGGCTGTTTTTCAATCTGCTTTAACTTTTCTTCCTGAACAGGTTTTTTCTAAACAATGGACTCTAAGAAATTGCATTTGATCAGTTTGCTTTGTTTGTGCATGATTCTGTTGACATTTCTGATTACACTGGTCCTGTGGAGATTGTCCCTGAAACATTGATAAGGTTAAACATAATTCATAATTTGGTGAATAATTGATATTGATATTTGGTAAATTGAGCTAAGAGTTAAAATACTGGGACAAATAACATCATTCAAATAACATAATTTTAAAGGGTAAAGTTTTAATCATCAATTTCAAAATGTATCCTTTTGGTCGTCCAGGAGGGGCAGACAGGCCCCCAAGGGTGAAAACATGGAAGGTTCTGATTTTCCTGTTTGTTATGTTTGCTTTGATCTTTAGTGGAATTGGGGTAATAACTGGTGTTTTTCCATTTTCCAGAGATGCCCACCGTTCTGAACTGTTGCCTTCTGATCGTGTAGCCGCTAAGTTTGATAATCTACCCATTACATCGGCTGTGATTTCATCTAAGGGGGACTCCTTTAAAGCATTCCAGGAGGGCGTACGTAGATTGTGTGAGCAGTCCCGTGAGGTATTTGCAGGTGTGGAGGAGGAATTAGCGGTCACATCCCGGTTGGCCTTTGAAAATCGCAAGGCCATAAATAAGATCCCAGCTGAGAGAAGTGGTTCTGATCCAGCTGAGCCACTCCAGGCCTCTCAGCGACCTGTGACCTAGAAGACCTCGAGTCTCTGTTAGAACTATGCACGAGCGCTCCGGAATCAGTAATCAGTAATGCTTTGGCGACGTTGGGCATGTTTGGAAAATGGACATGGTTCTTTCAATTAATGTTTATGTCTATCAATGGTTGTTTTTAAATTCTAATCAAGTGTGGTTGTTTTGCATTCCCGGAGTCCGAGGTCTGGTAAATGAAATGTCTTTTCAGGTTTTCAACTGGGAGAGGCAATATATCTTGGTGCCTCTGGGTCAAATGAAGGGTCAGACTTTAAGTTGAGGGACAGCTACATCAGATAAGATTTGTTGGACTCTGGGTTTTCAGAGTCCAAGGTTGGGTGTGTCGGGAAATAATATTTTTTACCTGTTGTGCCTTTAATTTTAGAACTTAGAATCCAGTTAATCAAATATGTTAATCACTTTTCTTTCCAGGTTTTATTGATACACATATGATTCTTGTACTCTTTATTGATCTGCATTTAACCATGATTTGTGCATGTTTACATCAAACTGTGAGTTCGAGCTAAAGCAAGAAGGTTTTAATCTCATGTGAAGGTCTAGTTCTGGTGTCATAAAACTGTCCAAAGGGAGGTGAGAACACTCTGACCTAGGGACTGATAAGACAGGAGAAAGTTTAGACCAGATGGCTTCATTCCTGGAGCCAGAGATCATAAATATGTCGGTTACCAGGGATACGAAAGTTAGGATCTTGAAGGGAGGTACCAGGCGGAACCAGGTTCTGCAGAAGGGATAAAATCTGTGTGCATGCTGTGAACTTCAGATTCGCCATTATACGATGGGAGATGGTTGGAATCTCCCCAAGTGACACTGGGTTAAAATGAAGATGTAATAAAGAGTTTACGTTGATTGCAACGAGGCGGTCTTNATAAAGGTAAGCATTACCATTACACAACAATGTATTTTTGACAATACCAGTCGATGCATTTTTAAAATTACCTCTACTGCCTGAAAAAGAGCTGGCCATCTCTCTTGTAGATCGTTGATCATGGGAGCATCATAGATTATTTCTTGTCTTCTTAATGCAAAAGTTTTCTTCATTTTTTCTCCTACTGTCTCTCGGTTGTTACGCTTTTTCACATCTGAAAGAAGTTCAACCCTCATCTGCTCAAGGGACAGGTCAGTTTCTCCGGGTGAAAAAGAGGGGCAGTAATCCACTTCACCCCTCTTTGGTCTCTTAATGCCAAAAGCAGGGGAACATTTACTAGATGGTTTATTTTTCAAAGAATTCACACACACTTCAGGACATCCAACTGTCGGGAAATAATATTTTTTACCTGTTGTGCCTTTAATTTTAGAACTTAGAATCCAGTTAATCAAATATGTTAATCACTTTTCTTTCCAGGTTTTATTGATACACATATGATTCTTGTACTCTTTATTGATCTGCATTTAACCATGATTTGTGCATGTTTACATCAAACTGTGAGTTCGAGCTAAAGCAAGAAGGTTTTAATCTCATGTGAAGGTCTAGTTCTGGTGTCATAAAACTGTCCAAAGGGAGGTGAGAACACTCTGACCTAGGGACTGATAAGACAGGAGAAAGTTTAGACCAGATGGCTTCATTCCTGGAGCCAGAGATCATAAATATGTCGGTTACCAGGGATACGAAAGTTAGGATCTTGAAGGGAGGTACCAGGCGGAACCAGGTTCTGCAGAAGGGATAAAATCTGTGTGCATGCTGTGAACTTCAGATTCGCCATTATACGATGGGAGATGGTTGGAATCTCCCCAAGTGACACTGGGTTAAAATGAAGATGTAATAAAGAGTTTACGTTGATTGCAACGAGGCGGTCTTCATGGCTCGTGATTTCTTATTTGATCAGAAGATCTTAACGAACCGGGAGAGTGGGAAAAGGAGAGAAAAAAGTCAAATGCTGAGCCAGCTCGGAGGAAAGAAGAAGAATCGGAACCAGGATCCCGAGGGCCTGAGAAGGGTGACATCAGACGAGCTGCAGAAAACCAGATTTGAGCTGAAATACATCAGAGACAGAGAAACACCAATATTTTCCCACAACACAACTTTCCGAAGCTGTGTGCGGTAGTTTGACAATTTATATTTTAGGCTCATCTTCCATCCTGCATGGCCACTGGTTGAGCACTTTTCTTTTAAACATGGCTGCTTCAGGATGAGTGCTTCTGCAACGTTGTCAAAATTTCCGTCTGAGAGATAGACCGTGTGCTTCACTATTTCCTGGATCAATCCCTCCAATATGTCCGACTTCAGCTTTGGATCAGAGATCAGTAGCCCCCCATTTTCTTTGAAAGCTGCATTGGCCCTCGCAAGCTTAACTTCGGCATCATACGTGAAATGGGGAACACAGAACAAATCTGGCCATGAAGGCCGTGATGATGTTGACTCTGGGGATGTAAGAATCACAGTGCTGTCACTCGACCTAGATGAGGTGTAATCGGGTGCACTAGTTGATGGAAAAGAAACGTCTTCAGCTTGGTCTCGAGGTTGGCAGGATGTGTAAACAACTTTGATTGTTGCTTTGTTTTCTATTTCCTTCATCGAAGTTAAGTTCACAAACTCGTTGCCAAACAGCACATCCATGAACTGGAGTCTAAATGGTTCTGTTATATTACACTGAGTCTTTACTTCAGTCTCCAGTTCAGCTACAGTTGAAGGTAGACCAGCGGTAATCATGACCCTCTGACTGCTGTCTGGTCCAAGGATGACCCAAAAAATGGCGGCTTGAGTTGTCATGGTCCCACTTCACTTTCTGTTACCAAATGAGAAAATGGAATTATAATCAGTTTTATAACAAGACATTCTTCAGCCACAAATTATGTCTTATTGTTATAACTTTAATATGGTTGACAATCTAATAACTAAACTCTGAAAAATTCATGTGAATATCAACTTGTCAAAAGGTGTATGACCATTTTAGGCAATAAACACAAAATTAAACTGTTAGTGTGTGTCCAGGGTTTCCCATGCATATTAGTATGTGTGAGCACAGATGTCGTTCTAATATTTCCATAACATTCTTATTTTATTGCATTTGATTTACATTAACACACATTGTTCTAGTGATCAATATCAGGAATATGGAGATGCAAGGACAGAAATTGAATAACATGAACAGATACAGGACTAAGTCATGACAATTGGAGAAATGCAAGAGTTGGGCTGGGCGATGTGGCCTAAAATCAACATCATGGTATGTTGAGGAACTCTCGATAGCGATAAACGACAGAAACATGAATATTTAAAAATATGTGACTCAAGGTGGTACAGCTTCTTAAAGGGACATGAATGTCGTCAACTAGGGCTGCAACAACGAATCGATAAAGGCTTGATAAGGCTTTGTGTTATTTTAAATATAATAAACACTGTTAAACTTTTTCAAAACTATTTGTGTAGGACTATCAATGCTTTCTGAACATATTCAACACCCTTTTAAAAAAATACCGCGGTAATACCGAAAACCGTGATAATTTTGGTCACAATAAACATGAGGTTAAATTTACATACTGTGACAACCCTACTCAAGATCCTGTTTTATTTTTGTTTTTTAATCGGTTTCTGAGCCATGCTATTTTTTTTATGTTTTGTGCAACTTTATTGCAATTTAATTCAAAATATTGGCGTTCTAATATTATTTCCATAACCCGTGTTATGTTGAGGTTGACTTACCTCCATGGTCATTTAAACTTGCTGCAATTTTTGTTCAATGCAGCTCAAAATATTGGAACATTTTCCCAAACGTATCTGCTTCCTGCCTCTGATCCTGAGCCTGTCATCAGTCTACTTTGGAAGTGGAAGCTTGTTACAGTGTTTCAGATCAATTCAAGTGCGAGAGCACTGTTCATCACGTGATCATCTTATTAGACATGTTTTTTGTTAATTTTAGCATGAATAAACATGCCGCCTTTAATATAAATACATATCAACTTCCCTTCAAAATGCTTGTTGCAATTTTCTTTTAGGTGTGGGGGATGGGGGTGCGTCAACACGGTCAGGATATAGAAGGGGGTGCGAGGCTACATAAGTTTGGGAACCATTGGGTTAGAGTAAGAAACTTACATAACAATAAATTTTTGATTCATCTCCCAGCCCTATGCAGAAGGAAAAAGGAAAGAACAGATTGAACAAAAACAGAAGACAAATGGAGAATGAGGAGCAAGACTGAGAAAGAAAAATATAATTAACAAAGGGGGAACACAAGGAAAAATGAGATGCGGAGGAGCCGAAAAGCTACAAAAGAGAACAAAGAGCCCACAGCATGTCAATATACCGTAAATCCTCTAATATTGGCCTGTATTCCATTACCGGCCGGGTCTCCTATATTAGCCGGTCTCGCTGTCAGCGGGGGTAAATACAGGCCGGTCTCTAATAGTGGCCGGGGCTACTATTAGAAACAGCGTGAGTGTGTTTTTTTGGGGGGTTTTTTCGGAGATCGACGGTAAAGTGAGCCCTCACTCGATTTTTTTGAGGCGCACGTATACCACGTTTTACGGTAACAGCGGACTAGTGGATCATAATCTCCGGCTGCAAGATGAGCAGAAACAGAACGAAAAATGCTAGTTCCTCACCGCAAATAGCTTTTAGAGTGCTAATGGTTTTAGCAGTTAGCTCAGTGTTGTAACGTGGCAGGTAAATAGTTTGATACTGTTTTCACGTGTCCTCACCGCAAATTGCAAGCTGTTTACCTGCCACGTTACAACACTGAGCTAACTGCTAAAAACATTAGCACTCTAAAAGCTATTTGCGGAACAAAAATGCCATCAACTTCCAAAGACAACAGATCACGTAAGAGGGGCTCTAAAACCTTATTATAACCAAATGACTTTACATTGTTTGTTGTGCACAAAATGGCCAGGAAAATTGATGACAAACTTGAATGGGACCCTGGGGGTAGGTTATTCAGAACCCAATAGACAGCACAAAGTTTGTGAGTTTTGCGAGAAGTACCCAAAGGGTTACAGACCTCAAAGTCATCAGCATACAAAGTAATAGATAAACTTAGGTCTTCACCTGACAACAATCCATTTTCCTTACAATGTAAACCATCCTTATAAGACCTGTACAAAATCTCTTTTCCAGTCTCTTTCTCCCTCTGTGTTTTGTGATCATCAACTATCTTGTCCACAATATCTTTCTTACTCAGGAGCACCCGAATTGACTCTAGGATGGGAATATACTGTAATGTTTTGTTCTCTCTTGCATCCAAAATATATTCAACTGGTTCAACAACATTAAAATTTGTCTTGTAATATTGCTTTCGTTGATGTGCAGAACTCAAAGTGCCACCCTTCTCAATAGCCTTATTTAGAGGACTTGCAGAGCACAGAGAGGAAATGATATCTTCTATGACACCTCTGTCAACTTGGAGCGCATACTTCTTAAAAATGTCCACTAGAACACCTTCAGCATATGGTTTTGAGAGTGAATCAGTTAAGTGGTGAAGTTCTCCCAAAAAGTCATTGATGGCTCTGCTTGGTACATAGGAAAAATGTTCTAATTTTAACAAAGCTGCAGCCAAACTGTGAGTAATTACATCTGGAAGGTCATTTGGAGCATCAGAACTACTGCCTGGCTGAGCATTCACATCAATGTCATCATCAAAATCATTGGCAGCAGATTCAGGGTAATAAACTGTGGCTGATACTACTATTCCAGGTTGGAAATCTTTTAGCGAATAAGATCTGTGTTTCCTGCTCTTGTGGGATTTAAAAGATCCTAATATGTTTGACTCAAAGTTGCAATCCAAAAACATACAAGTTACAACCTCATTTTGCTTTAAGTGTGCACTGATATGAGTCCAGTAATCCCTCTCTGACACAAGACCTGTACAAGAACACAAATGGCAGTTAAATGTACAGCCCCCTGACTGATGACTAGGTTTACTTGCATGACATCTATTCAAATGAGTATGTAGAGCATTCCACGTCCGAAAAATGCATGGGCAGTTTGTGTGCAC
>SSNS01000346.1:562780-576189 GCA_006937985.1 Aphyosemion australe
AATAAAGCTGTCTAGTTTTTGAACAAACCATTTTTCAAACACCTTAGAAAACTGGGGAAGCACTGAGATTGGTCTGTAATTATCAAAACTATGTCTATCACCATTTTTAAATATCGGTATTACTTTAGCAGTTTTCATTTTTTCTGGAAATATACCACTCTGAGCAGACAAATTATAAATATAAGCAAGAGGTTTAACAACATAATCAATTGTTTTCTTTACAATCATCATATCGATCCCATCACAATCAATGGATGTTTTATTTTTACTTTTCTTTACTATCGTCAAGATTTCATTTTCACTTACATCCCCTAAAAACATAGACTTTAAAATTTTACTCCCTCCTTGTGTTTTTCCGCCTTTACTTGTTTTTGTTTCCATAGATTTGGCCAAATTTGGCCCTATGTTTACAAAAAAAGAATTAAATTCATTCACCACCTCACATTTATCCCTCAATAGCTTATCTCCTATAATAAAGTAATCTGGATAATTGGCGTGCTGAGACCTAGGTCTTACAGCACTATTCAAAATGTTTTTTTTCATATCACCCATGCTTTCCTTCACCCTAAAGTTATAATAATCTTTTTTCGCTTGCCTTATTAATGTTGTCAATTTATTTTTATATGTTTTGTACTTAATTTCTGTGGTTTTGGATCGAAATCTAACAAAATCTCTATATAACTTATTTTTCCTCCTACAGGATTTTAGCAGTCCTTTAGTTAACCAAGGTTGTACATTGTTTTTCTTTTTTCTGCATATCAGTATAGGGCAGTTCTCATCATATAAGGATGTATATATTTGTAAAAACGTATCATATGCTATATTCACATCCTTGTGAAGTAGTAGTAGTAGATGATCACTTATATCACATATTAAGAGACCACTTTTAACTGCTTTATCTATTTCATTTGTATAAATATTGTCAATTAATGTAGCACAGGTACTGGTGACTCTGGTTGGCTGAGTAATCACAGGATACAAACTTCTACTGGACATTGCATCTATAAAATCTGTAGTCGTTTTGTGGTTTCCTTGGTTAAGTAAATCAATATTAAAATCTCCACATATTAACCAGGTTCTTTTGTCATTTAATCCATCTGTGAGATTTTCACATCTTTCTTTAAAACATTCAATATTAGAACCTGGTGTTCTGTATACACAAACTACTATAATATTTCTTGTTTTTTCATCTCAATTTCAACACTTATACATTCCATGACATTTTCCACAGCTACTGACATAGACTCCACTATTTACCATTTCAAGGAGGTTTTAATATACAATGCAACCCCTCCACCTTTTTTCTTTATCCTGTTTTTATAATACAAATCGTACCCGTCCATCTCAAAATCTATACCCTTTTCTTCATTTAACCATGTTTCAGACAAAGCAATCACTTGGAAGTGGTTTTGAAATATTTTCAAGTATTCATTAATCTTATCAAATGTTGCATAGAGACTTCTACAATTAAAATGGATAAGTGAAAAATTATCTAGATCTACAGAACAATTAAATTGTTCCTCTGTATAATATTTACAGTTATCATTAATTGCATTTAGCAGATTACTATCAGGATCAATATTGTTTTCATAGTCAAGAGTTTTATATTCTACAACTTCAAATCTTTTCAGAGATTTATCAGCTGATTTTACCATTTTTTTTTTTTTCCCCCAAGAGTACCTTATCTCATGTGTTTGTCAAGAAGAGCCTTGACTCCCTTCATTTCATGGCCGGGTGTTCTTCTCCTTTAACTCCCATCCTGCACTCCTCAGTGTAGATTCCAGATCTGCCTCCTCTTCTGGAATATTCATATTTACTCCGAACTCACGCAATCCAATCGCTGCAGCCTGGGGATCCTTATACACCCTCGCCTTCCCGTCCTCACAAAAATTTTTTAGTCTGGCTGGAAACAAAATCCGTGACTTAACTTTCCTTTCATTCAGTATTTTCCGCACTTCCTTGTATTTTGCGCGCTCCTTAAACACAGCACTTGTAAAGTCCTCGTCAAAATAGATCCTTTGGTCTTTCACTTGTATATTTCTTTTTCTCCAAGCAGCCTCAAGTACTTTCCGTTTCATGGCAATGATTGGAGTCGAACCAGAATCGCCCTGGGGCGCTCCTTCCGTCCCATCTTTGGCCCAACTCGGTGTGCCCTCTCAATATGCAGTTCATCAGTCACTTCCAGCTTTTCACGAATCAATTTGTTCAGAAAGTCAATGATGTCATTTCCTTCACAATCTTCTGGTACCGAGTAGATTCTTATATTTTTCCTGCGGGTTTGGCTTTCAAGTTCCTCACATTTTTTTTCAAGTTGTTTTTGCACTTGAAGCGCTTGTATTAACACTTTGGAGGTTTTCATTACAAAATCTTCATTCTCAGCAATTATCTGTTCAGCTTCCTCCATTCTTTTTTTGATGTTTATGAAATCCACCCGTAGCTCGTTCAATTCAGCTTTTAATGCTCCAAAACCGACTGATGTTTCAGTCCGAAATTCTCTCAGTTCTTTAAGTATTTCAGACAAACCTGAAGGTTTAATCGCTGACACATCCTCAGTTGTTTCCTCTTGATTATTCTCCATTTGTTTGGAGGACTGCTTTTGTCTTTGTTTTGACATCTTTCACCGTCCCCAGTTGAAGATTTATCAAAGTTTCAATTATTGTCTTTGTTTTGAATAGTTCTCAAGTTTTAAACCGTTTGGTCCGAGTTTAGTCCAAGTTTTTCAATTTGTTTGGAGAGACTCATACCAGCACACCTTGTCTAGCGGCCATCTTGTTTTTTTGTTTTTTTTTTGAGAAGTGAAACGAAGTTTATAGGATTCACAGGAATCCAAATGACATGTAACAAACATATGAAAGGCGGTATACAAGTGCGGGTCATTTATCATATGAATGATATGTTCAAAGACTTCAGCCAGAAGATATTGTTTTACCTTTGCTAAAAACCGTAAGTGATGAAAACCTGATTTGACTACTACACTCACTTGTCTATTCAGCCTAAAAGAACCATCCAGAAAAACGCCAAGATTTTTCACACAGGGTTTTACAAAGGATGAGCAAGGACCAAAGGGACTGGCAACACCATTTTAAAAATCCTGAATAAAAAAGGGTTTGTACGGGTGCTTGAAATCTTATTTTTCTTAGTTTTCCGTAGTTTTGTAGATGTAGTGTTATAGATATAGGGGCATGATCACTAAGTAAAATGGGATGTATCATAGTTTCAGTTATATATTGGGTGAAAGAGTTGTTTACCAGAAAAAAATCAATTTGGGAGGAGGATTTGTGGACAGGTGAATAATAAGTATAATTGTTTTTTATTCTCCAACTATTGCCAAGTCGGTAAGAATTCGTGTATTGTTTTATTATTTCTGTTGAATACCATTATCTAGTATTAGTCAAACTTTATGACCGATCTATTTCAGGGTTGATGACAGTATTGGAATGCCCTCCTGTTTGTTGATGTGTTTATTAATGTGAAGAGCTAATGACAGAAAGAAGGGGTCATCATTGTTAGGTTTATAGATACCACCAGCTCAGTGGCCTAGTGGTATATGTGTCTGCCCTGAGACTGGGAGATCATGGGTTCAAATCCACGGTCGGGTCATACCAAAGACTGGGACCCAATGTCTCCTCGCTTGACACTCAGCATTAAGGGGCTAGATTGGGGGGGGGTTTAAACCACCAAAAGGTTCTCGAGCTCACCGCTCCCCCAGGGGGTTTGTCAAATGCAGAGAATGCATTTCACCACACATCAGTGTGTGTGACAACTAATGGGACTTTAATCTTTAAAATAGCTAAAGTAATGATAATGATAAATCTACCATCCAGCTCTCTAACAGATGAGTTATGGGATACTTTTATTTGTCAATATTGCAACTCCTCTCTGTTTTGTATTAAATGGTAATGCAAAAACATTAAAGCTTTCAAACTTGAGTTTGCATTTCTAAATCTGTCAGAAATGCAATTCTTGTAGATAAATAATATTTGCTTTAAGATATTCCAGGTGGTTAATTATGTTGTTTCTTTTAGTCTGAGTTCTGAAACTGCGCACATTCCTTGGTAATCAGTTTAACCCTTGGAGGTTCCTTTAATAAAGGCTACATTGAGGACCCTTCACACAAAAAGCTGTATTTTAACAAAAAGTGTAATAAAAATTATATAATATTTCAAAAGTCAAAACTTTTTTCGCACAAATTATTTCCTTAGCTTCAGTCCTCACCAAACAATGTAAAATATTTGTGTTTTTGAGATTTAACCCCTTTAGCGCCATGTTTTGTCGAAAAAGTCAACAATATAAAAAACTAAAAAACTAAATCATTTTTTGTGTGTTATGTCCAGAGGGTTTCTTTTGGGGTGAGTTGTGAGGGCTCTAGATGGTCACAAATGAGCCTAAAAATATTTTTTGTTTTCTCTGTATTTTTTGTGCAGTGTCAGATAATAAGAAAAACTCACATCTAGGTCCCTTCGCACACAAAGCTGTATTTTAACAAAAAGTGTAATAAAAATTACACTGCTCACAAAAATGAAAGGAACACTAAAGAAACACATTAGATACATCAGATCTCAATATGAAGTTGGATATCTATACAAATAACGACAGGGCAATGTCTTAGGAACAAAAGGATGCCAAGTCTTTTAATGGAAATAAAAGTTTTCAGCCTACAGAGGGCTCAATTGTGTAGACACCCTAAAATCAGAGTGAAATGAAGATGTGGCAGGCTAGTCCATTATTTCAAAAACTTCATTTCTGCAACTCAAAATGCTTTTCAGTATCTTGTGTGGCCCCCACGAGCTTGTGTGCATGCTTGACAACGTCGGGGCATGCTCCTAATGAGACAACGGATGGTGTCTTGTGGCATTTCCTCCCAGATCTGTGTGAGGGCATCCCTGAGCTCTTGTACAGTCTGAGGAGCAACCTGGCGCCGCCTAATGGACCGAAACCTAATGTCCCACAGATGTTCTATTGGGTTTAAGTCAGGGGATCGTGAAGGCCNAACACACCAGTACAGTTAACACACAACCGAACATTCATTTTGTAAAACAATTTACATTAAAAACCAAAGAATTGAGTGCTGCAGAGTTAAGTTATACATAATATGGGCTGAAAAAATATTCAAATGAGAGTGCAAGTTATTTGATACAGATAAAACAGCGTGAGCAAAGTGTTAATAGCACTCAATTAAAGTTTGGATAAGATGACATGCTGACTCGCTAAACTTTGGAAAACATTTAGCTGAGACTTTAGGCCTTACCGAACAATGTGGCGGGCAGCTGCACCTTCGCTGGCGGGTTGAAGTGAATAAGATGGTAACCTTCTTCTACCCATGATGCAAAGCGCGCATGACGAAATCACGTGCAGTATCGCGAGATTTAACAGTGCTACGCTATTCATTTGCTTTACTTTAACCTAAACGAAACAATTAAATGTACCTGCTCTGCATATCATTTAGTTTCTACATAATGCTTTACATTCAACTTTAAAACATGAGGCAATTATTTTAAAAGAAACCTAAAAGATTACATAAATAAAAAGAGGGCCATGTTCTGTTTTTTCAGTGTATATCTAGGGCTCCAGGTAGTCACTGTGTTGTTTGGTGACATGGTGTGTACCACACTCAACATGAACCAGAGGAAGTGAAGGAAAGAGTTGTCTCAGGAGACTAGAAAGACAATGATAGACAAGCATGTTAAAGGTAAAGGCTATGAGACCATCTTCAAGCAGCTAGATGTTCCTGTGACTACAGCTGCACATATTATTCAGAAATTTCAGATCCATGGGACTGTAGCCAACCTCCCTGGACGTGGCTGCAGGAGGAAAACTGATGACAAATCAAAGAGACGGATAATCTGAATGGTAACTAAAGAGCCCAGAAAAACTTCTAAAGAGATCCAAGGTGAACTTCAAGCTCAAGGAACATCAGTGTCAGATCGCACCATCCGTCATTGTTTGAGCCAAAGTGGACTACATGGGAGACGACCAAGGAGGACACCATTGCTGTAAACAAATGATAAAAAAGCCAGACTGGAATACGCCAAACTACATGTTGACAAGCCACAAAGCTTCTGGGAGAAGGTCCTATGGACAGATGAGACAAAAGAACACTGTCCCTACTGTGGAACATGGAGGAGGCTCTGTTATGTTCTGTTCTTATGCTCTGTTATGTGATTAACATCCAGAGAAACACTCCTCCTCACTCACCAGTAAACATCCAGGGAGCAGACATTGAGGTGGTGGACACCTTTAAGTACCTGGGTGTTCACCTCAACAGTAAACTGAACTGGTCCCACAACACAGATGCTCTGTATAAGAAGGGCCAAAGCCGCCTCCATCTCATGAGGAGGCTGAGGTCCTTCGGAGTTAACTCCCAGCTGCTAAAATCCTTTTATCACTCTGTTGTTGGCTCTGTTATTCACTCTGCTGTGGTCTGTTGGGGTGTAGGCAGCTCTGACCGAGACAGGAAGAGACTGAACAAGCTAGCTACCAAAGCTAGCTCGGTTCTGGGCTGCCCACTGGATTCTGTTGAGGAGACGTGTGAAAGGAGGATGCTGGGGAAGATGACCTCCATCTTAAGAAACCCCTCCCATCCACTGAACTCCACTGTGGAGATCATGGACAGCTAATCCAGAGGTAGACTGAGACATCCCAGATGTAAAACTGAGCGCTATGAGGTGGTGAGTGGAGACAAGCAACAGGTGTGATGAGTACTGATGATAATGATGGACAGGTGTAATTAATTAGCTCTGGGGAAGGGAGGAAACATCCAAAACACAAGAGGACTGAACCGAACCAGAGAAATAATAAAATGCAGAAATATAACAAGAAGACACTAAAATAAACTGCTACAATGAATAAAGAATATAGGAGAATGATGAATAAATGAATTAACTGAACTAATAACCAAATGACAAGAAGCAACTAACAGAGGGGAACACAGGAAGGAAACTGAGAATGAATAACACAAAACTGACTGAAGACTAAAACACTAAACATAAGAGGAACAGGATGACTAAGGGGACACAAGGACAACAGCTAACTGGAGGGTTGAACTAAATACCAGGGGACAATGAAAGATAACTAATGTGGGAAGAAACAGCTAAGAGGAACACGGGGTCAAAGGTCACTGATACAAAGAATACTAAACTTACATGAACCTGGCAATACTTAAATACACAAGAAGGGGAAAGGAAAACTAAACACTAATGGGCTGAGGAATGACATGGCAGAACTTAAGGAATGAATGTTTAAACTAAATGAATGAAAATTCTAAAGGGACCTGAAACACAAGGAGACCTGGGAAAAGGGAGAACACCTGGAAAGGACTGGGGAGACATGGACACAGGCCATGACAGTACCACCCCCAAGGGCGGCTACCAGACGCACAAACGAAGAAAAACACAAGACAAACCACAAATAGAAGACAAGGAAACACGGGGCGAGGTAGGCGGGAGAAAACAAAAAGCAACCCACAAGGGAGACATGGAAACAGGACATGACAGAGAGGAAAACATTGGACTATTCTAAAGTGGGCTTCTATGAGCCCTGACCTCAATCCTATTGAGCATCTTTGGAAGGAGCTGAAACATGTCGTCTGGAAAAGGTGCCCTTCAAACCTGAGACATCTGGAGCAGTTTGCTCATGAGGAGTGGGCCAAAATACCTGCTGAGAGGAGCAGAAGTCTTATTGACTGTTACAGGAATCGTTTGATTGCAGTGATTGCCTCAAAAGGTTGTGCAACAAAATATTAAGTTAGGGTGACCATCATTTTTATCCAGGCCTGTTCCATGAGGGTTTTTTTTAATAATTCAGTTGTAGCATGGATGAAAAGCAACGTCTGACTTTCATTGGTGAAATTTCATTGAATTATTATTTATTACTTTTGTCAGTTATTTTTGTGACCATTGTGGGTTTTTCTTTCATTGACCAAAGGGTACCAACTATTTTTTCCACGTCTGTATTAGTGAATAACTGCAGGTAAAATTATGCTTTGCTGCATTTTACTGGTGGCAATATTAAATTAAGGTTGGAGGTTTAACCTTTTTCTCTGCCTCTTGATCATGTGATCTGCGGGTCTGACAGCAGAGTGCAGCATGAAGAGAGATGGAGAACGAGAAAGAGAGGCCTTTCAGAATTGTATTTTATTACTAAATGAGAGAATCAGCCTAAACTGTAGAGAGAATTTTGTTCAAAGTAAATCACAGGAGATGTCCAGAAAGTTTGGAACCCTGTGTGTTCATCATGTGTTTATAAACAAACGATTCAAATCCATGGTTGAATGCCAAGGCGTTCCCTGGCCAGCCGAGAGACATAGTCCCTCCAGCGTGTCCTGGGTCTTCCTTTGGGTCTCCTCCCGGTTGAACGTGCCCGGAAAACCTCACCAGGGAGGCATCCAGGAGGCATCCTGCCCGAGCCACCTCAACTGGCTCCTCTCAATGAGGAGGAGCAGCGGGTCTACTCTGAGCCCCTCCCGGATGACCGAGCTTCTCACCCTATCTCTAAGGGAGAGTCCAGACACCCTGAATACTAAAATATTCCATAATTGCAGCCCTATTTTAAACCTTTAACAGAACAGAAAAACAAACGGTTCCAACAAGAAGAAACAAAAACACAACCTGCATCAAACCAAGGTACATCTGAGAGGGCAAAGGTTTACAAGTACAACATGGCAGTGTTGTGCCTAAATGAGTTCACTGAACGTTCATTAGTTTTTTTGTGACCGTAAGTCGAACTCGCTCGTATTTTGCCTGATGAACGTTAAAGTAAACGGGTTTATGAACGACGTTCTCTCACAGATCGAGAACAGTTCGTCTCCTCTTCAATGTCTATGCTGTGGAAAACGGACCTCTGTAATGAACAAATCTACAATAATTTTAATAAATGAAAATGTTTTTTTTTATTTACACTGACAAATAAACATTCATAATCAGAATCAGCTTTACTGCCGAGTACATGAGTGAGATTCATGTTACCAGGAATTTACTTCATGGTTGCTTGTTATTGTGTTTTCATTATGCACTACTAGTGTTCATCACTGTGTTAAGTAATTATAAGAACTACTTTTGGTTTTTAGAGATTATGCTGCTTTTTAGCAGCTTCGCTCAGAAGATCACAGTGATGGTCGAAACGTCAGTAAAAAAAGGTAAAAAGATCTCCTATCTGTGTTTTAAAAAGAACGAAAAGTTAAAAGATTAAACGTCTTTCCACCTTTGCAGACGCTCAGGACAAGTAGAAAACATGGCGAAAGGTAAACAGAAGTGGTCCATAATGGGGTAAGTGAACAGACAAAGCTAGAGAATAAGAAAATAAAAATAGAGGGAAAACATGTGCGGACAAGATGGCGTTTGTTTACTATTTTTTTCTGGGAGAGACAACTCTGCGCATGCTCAACCTACTCACGGCATGATAGGATCATTTCAGTTAGTGTCTAGACTAGATTTGGGATTTCCGATCAACCAAGATTTGAATTGGATAGCTGAGGGGGAAAAGCACATCCATAAAGGAGCTATGCTGCTCTTTGTGTGTGTGTGTGTGTGTGTGTGTGTGCGTGCGTGCGTGTGTGTGTGCATGCGTGTGTGTGTGTGCATGCGTGTGTGTGTGTGTGTGTGTCAGTTTGCTAAACTATTAAAGTTGAACTTCAGTTTAATATGGATCTATTTCTGTGGAGGGTGAATGGGGTAGGGGTTTAAGAGCTGGGGGGCTGCTCAGCTTATACTGCTGCTAATTCAAGTCAGGCAGACGTATTGTGTATTCTCTTTACTGGCTGCACTAGAGATGTTTTTGAAACAGTTTGATGGCTTTCCTCCTCTGCAAGAAGATCGAGAGTAATGTTTTACACCACAGTAAAAAAAAAAAACAGTGTTTCTACAGCCCAGCAGATTTAGGGAGGACCTACCTGACTGGCACCACTGCATTTAACATGATTTGCATGAAGACGTCACGAGACTTCCAAACGTTGCGTGTAACAGGAAGAGGAAGGCTTCCTGTTTGCCTCAGAAATGGTGTTTGCTGTAGTTGAGGAATAAGAGAAGGTGAGTGTGCTCACAACTAAATTTGTTCTGTTTTTGTATTTATTATAAAGAACACGGATTGTCTCAGGTGTAGCCTTCTAACTCAGAAGACATACCTGACACACCTGCTGAGCCAGAGTTTGACCTTTGTACTAGTTAGTGTGTGATCGTGTTACATTCCACTCCAACTGGTAGAGCTGTTGTTCAAACAGATTGCTGTTGTGTAACTTGTGATGCCTTAAATAAACAAGAAATATCTAAATAATTATATAAAATGTGCATGCAGACATGTCTATTCAGCTATCTACTTTTCTTGTCCAAATTCCTTATAAAAGCTCATTCTTTTTTGTCTTTGTGGATTTCGTTGGACCTTTAAAGGTTTTTATGATTTGGGGGATTTTTATTTTATTTCATTGGACTTTTGATTAACTAAACATCTCTCTGACCTGACAGAGATGGCTTGGCTGCATTATTTTGCCTTCTGTAGCCTTGAAACTATCCCTGAATTTCTGCCCTCCCCCTCCTTTATGCTTTGTATAGCAAACATAAGGATTTCAGACCTTAAAGGTACAGTCTGAGATTTTCTTCTGGAACATTTTTTGCTCTTTTTTGGTCTTCACACTCCAATGGCAACCAATCAAATCAGTGTTTTGTTAAAAAAATGAAATTTTTTATTTGCCTCTGAAAGTACAATCCTGAAAAATCGTCATCCAATCCAGTGCTGGCTCCTTGGCTATTCTATTGGCGGATAATCCATCCATCAAACTGCTCCTCTGAATGTCACTCACCCTCAGTGCATGAAACACTTTTCATGGCAGAGCAGCTGCTGAACAGAAAGGGAAGCTTGCTGTGATGGACGGACTGTTCCATTCGGTTTGCAACTCTCATTCAAGAAGTTGTCAGAGGAGCCAATGGCACAAAATGACAACCTGGCCTCTGTCAGACAGCCCCATCAACAACAGAGTGAGTGAGTGCATGACTAATGGAAAGTGCTTTGGGTGCCTTGAAAAGCACTGTATAAATCTAATACATCATTAGGGTACCAAGCCAGAAGGGCAGGGAACCATATTGTTTTTGTACGAATTTTTCATTATTATTCTTCCCCCCTAAATGGACATGGGTGCAAGAGTCAGGAAAAATCTAACCTGGCAGTCTGATAGAAAATCCCTACCGCTACTCAGATTAAAAAATTCATAATACCTAGGTGGCGCTATTGCAAAGGTCAATGCGTTTTGGCTAATAACTCCCAAACCATAAGTCCCACACTCAAAAACTTTATATGTCCTTGTCAATAATTTTTAAAATGGCAGTTTAACTTTTAGTATAAAAAAAGACATTCTAGGGTCATGAAAATAAAAGGATCTTATTCCAGAGGTAGACATAAACATCCCAAATATTTCTGGTAATTTTCTGATAAGTTATAGATTTTTTATGAATTTATTTATTAGTATAAGTATGTTTATTTTTGATGTTTTCAACTGAAACTGCTTGGGTTTCAGATTCTAAAACTGCTATTTAACATTGCATAAAACTAGAAAACCCCCATTATCTAGGGGGCACTGTTGCAAAAGAAAATGCATTTTGGCTGATAACCGTCAATCCATAGGCCTAACCCCCCAAAATCTGAACAGTTCCTTTATTGTTGGATGATTTTACATTAGTTAATCAACACTGCACACTTTTTCACTTAGCTAGATTTTTTGCATGAAATGCAAAACCTAGTTTTAGGCACCATTCCATCAATTTAACATCAATTTAATATAACTTGAACCAAGGTATATATGATATATGGACAAAGCCTAGTAATTGTAAGGAAGAAAATTGCAAAAATATGGGAAATTGTGCAAACGACGCCATGCCAAAATCATTATGCTAGCCAGCACACAAAGTAATCGTTTAAATCTCCACAATTTTTCGAGATTAAATGATGAGATTCTGGATTCTCATAAAGAATGAGCTGTAAGCCATGTGTATCAAATTCTGTTCAGATTCACCTATAGGGGGCGCTAAAAGGTCAAATTGTTTATATCAGCGTAATGACTTGATGAATTTCCATGAAACTTGGCACAGATGTTTATAATCACACCCAGAAGTTATGGATTTTATTTGAATTTTGTAACATGAGTATGAATGTTTATTTTTAATGTTTACACTAAGATTGTGCAATATATGCAACACCAAATGTTTTAGATACAGAACATAGACATGACCAAAATGGGACCCTCTTGGCATGGAGAATTTTTTATACAATTGCCCACTAGGTAGCGCTGATATACCCAAAACATTTTTTCCTGATTCATTCCACAAGTGCAAAACTTTGAAAAAAAATTTCCTGAATGTTTTATTTATTTTATTGGTTTAAGTGAGATTACTAGCTGACGGGACGCAGGCTGGAAAATGTGCGAGAAGGACGGGGCCACGTGAGGAATGGCAATGTCAGGAGCGAGGCTGGGTGGGGGACTTGCGCTGGTTGGCTTGGAACCCTTTGATAACTGCTTGCAGTTCTAGTTTTCATTATTAGTTTGAATGCTTGGAAAGCATTCAAAGTATTGAGTTTCTCCTCCTCCATTTTTCAGATTCCGTACGTTTTTTGGCATCTAACTAGTGTCACAATTTTTACACTATTTACACAAATTTGGTATCAAACCGTTCAGCTCGTTCAGGTCATGCCGGGTATGACTTTTGGTATTGATATCTTCAACCGTTTCCGAGATATTCAGCTTTTTCTGCGATTTTTCAGCCCATTGAAATTAATGGAAAATGCTTCAAATCCTCATTTTTTTCACAAAATCGTTCATCTTTTTGACATCTTACTTGCCAGGGTTAACTTAAACCTAGAGACTTCATTCAACTTTTAACAAACTCAAAAGAAGTTCAACTATTTTAGTTTCCTTCAGCTTCTTGATATCTTTTACGGTTTTTCTATAATCACAGGTTAAACTTGAGGTACGATTTTGGAAAGTTCAGGAACGTCTCCTCCTCCCCCCATTCAAAAGAATAGGGCCAAAAACAGACTTTGCTCGACTTCAGACCGTGTCCTGAGAGAACCGTAGAACCGAGGGAAATGAGACTTGCGCTGGATGACAGCTGACGGATTTTCCTCCGTTTTGATGTATAATTTATGGACGTACTCCAAAAATTGTGGTTGTAGCGTTAACTAGTTTGGAAAGGTTTTAAAATATTTCTCCTTCCAGCAGCTGAGCTGTGCTGTCCCATATATGGTCATGCCGTTCCCACTGTGACTGACAGCTTCAGATCTGAATCCAGAAAAGTAATTTCTGCTACGACCACATCTTTTGGGGTAGATGCATAATTTTCTCAAAAACAGTAGGTTTATTTGTCTGCTTCGATAGGATGTCTTCAATTTTGCTGTAGCTGCCACGGTTTTTGTGCTACGAGGCTCAGAAG
>SSNS01000346.1:579394-595368 GCA_006937985.1 Aphyosemion australe
AGGTCTGTGCGTCCCTCCATGGATATGCCTCCCCAGACCATCACTGACCCACCACCAAACCTGTCATGTTGAACGACGTTGCAGGCAGCATAACGTTCTCCTTGTCTTCTCCAGACTCTTTCACGTCTATCACAGGTGCTCAGGGTGAACCTGCTCTCGTCTGTAAAAAGTACAGGGCGCCAGTGGCGGACTTGCCAATTCTGGTGTTCTTGAGCAAATGCCAGTCGAGCTCTACGGTGCTGGGCAGTGAGCACAGGGCCCACTACAGGACGTCGGGCCCTCAGGCCATCTTCATGAAGTCTGTTCCTGATTGTTTGGGTAGAGACATTCACACCAGTGGCCCTCTGGAGGTCATTCTGTAGGGCACGAGCAGTGCTCAGCCTGTTCCGCCTTGCACAAAGGAGCAGGTATCGGTCCTGCTGATGGGTTGTGGACCTTCTACGGCCCTGTCCAGCTCTCCGAGAATAACCGCCAGTCTCCTGAAATCTCCTCCATGTTCTGGAGATTGTGCTGGGAGACACATTAAACCTTCTTGCTGCAGCACGTGTGGATGTGCCATCCTGGAGAAGTTGGACAACCTGTGCAACTTCTGTAGGGTTAAGGAATCACCTCATGCTGCCAGTAGAGATAATTACTCAAGCCAAAACTAGCACGAGTGGAAAACCAGCCAAAAAAGATCAAGAGGGAGAAACTTGAAATGACCTCCACATGTTAAACCAGTCCTGTTTTGAGGGTTTTGTAATTGTTGCCACTTTAGTGCACCTGTCGTTAAGTCCATGAACACCAATACAGCTGAAAGTGATTAACAATGCCCTCAGCTGCTTAATCAACCAGAAAATTATCAGACAGGTTTCATTGATTTCATGCCAGGCCCAATAAAAAAGTGTTCCTTTAACTTTTGTGAACAGTGTATATAATATTTCAAAAGTCAAAACTTTTTTCACACAAATTATTTCCTTAGCTTCAGTCCTCACCAAACAATGTAAAATAGTTGTGTGTTTTTGAGATTTAACCCCTTTAGTGCCATATTTTGTAAAAAAAAAATCAGGATGGGTCTGCCCCGGTCTGCCCAGCTCTGCAGCCGGCAGTGCGTTCGCCCCAGGGGCGGTGCACTCCAGAGCAGTGGCGGCCGGTGACTTTTATTTTGGGTGGGGCGCTAACCACATATCACCACTAGGGGACGCAAAATTACCATTGATTCTTAAGCATCAGCGTCACACAACTGACGGTCACAGTAGCGCTTCCGGCAACAAAGTTATTCAAAAGGTTTTCGAATATATTAAGCATGTTTTTGACAAAAACATTCATCCATTCACCCATATATTACACAAACTGCACACACGCTTAAGGGGAGTAGGCTAAATCTAATCAATAGAATCCAATTTTTACAAACAGAACACCCATAAGCTGTAAATAAACGTGAGGCCGTAAAATAGACGCTACACGTATCCAGAAAAACACACAGTGACACAACGCAAGATATTCACAGAAGCAGCCGGCGTTTAGATTAAAGCCCAGACTCACAAACAAAAAGTACCACTTAGTTCAAACCGTATGGAGCGGTGCTAGCCGCTAACGAGGCAGCATGCTGTTTCCTGAAGCCAAAAGCTAAAATGAGGCTTACCTGCAGGTTATGGCCATAATCCGTGTGGTGTAGTAAAAATAATCCACTCGGTTCGTGAAATTCTACATCCCAACGTAAAAGCTTAGCTGATCAGACTGTTTGCTGGCATTGTTTTGCCAAAGACTATATAAGAGTTTGCCCGCCCGCATTCATCATTTTCCTGTTTACGTGGATTCTCTCCCTGTGATTGGTTAACACGAAAGCCAGCCAGCTGAAAAAAACTCAACAACAAGCAATTCGATTGGCTGAGGTTTCACACATTGGAACCTACTAGTAGCATTTGCTACGTCAGGTTTTGAAGCAATTAACTTTATTTGTCACTGATGATTTCACAATTATAGCAAAGATGGCTAAAAGGTTGGACAACAAAAAAATATTCAGTGGAAGTAGTGTGTTGCTGCNTCTCTCTATGTCCCTCACTCTTCCTCCCTCTCTCCCTTTCTCTCTCTCTGTCCCTCACTCTCTCTCCCTCCCTTTCTCCCTACTCCTCTCTCCCTCTCTCTCTCTCTCCCTTTCTCTGTGTCCTCCCGTCTCTCTGTCTCCCCCCTCTCTTTCTCTACCTCTCTCTATGTCCCTCACTCTTCCTCCCTCTCTCCCCTCTCTCTTACTCTCTTACTCTCTATCGCTCTCCACCCACCTCCCCCCCTCTCTCCCTGATTGGCTGAGAGTTTTCAAATTTTTTCTGGCTATATAGAAATACGCACCCACACATATTATACATTAAATTGATCAGCTTGGTCTGATGAACACGGTGCCCCCCTCCCGCCCATCCCTGCTTTCTGATTGGCTGAGAGAGTTCAAGCTTCTTCCAAGTTAACAGAAATACGCACTCAGACATGTTATACACCAAATCGATCAGCTTGAACTCTGTAAACCAGCCGTCCACCATCCCTGGTCTTTGAAAACTGCTTATTTCAGTTCAGCTACTCAGCTATCAGTTTCAAAATTCAGCATATCCTGCTAACTTCACAATTCAACTAATTGTGAAAATTTAACTACTTATACTCAAATATGAGCTGTTTAAACATTTTAGCTACTCAGTCTTTTAAACTATGTTTAGAGATTTCAGTTTTCTGCTGTTTAGGATTTTTTTCTCTATTCTCTACTTACTTTTCAGGCTTTTTAAAACTTTTTAGCAATTTGTGCTCCTAAAACTTCAAATACATTCAGCACATTTTGACAATTAAGCTTAGTTTTAGCTTCAATTCAGCAGTTTCAGCTATTGTATTCAGCAATAAAGCATTCAAACGCATTTCTGCAAGAAATGCAATTTATCTAGTTATTCTCTGTTTTTTCTTGGTGGGCGCAAGAATCAGGAAATGTCAGGAAAAATCTAATCAGGCAGTCTGATAGAAAATCCCGACGTCTACTCGGATAAAAAAAAATCTGTTTTGGCTAATAACTTCCAAATCAGAAGTCGCACACTCAAAATCTTTATATGACCTTGATCTTTGGATAATTTCGCATGCCTTTTGTATTGGCCACGCCCATTTCCGCCTAACTATATATTTTTTGCTAGATCGCAAAAAACGCAAAACCTAGTTTTAATTACCAATCCGTCATTTTTTGTCAAATCAACTTGAAACTTGGCACATATGATCTATCAAACAAGATAAGCAATTGTGATGAAGAAATCACAAAAATGTTGAAAATTGTGCAAATGAAGCAATGACAAAATCAGTGTGCTAGCTAGCACATGACCTAATTCATGATATCTCCACCATTTTTCAAGATTAAATGACGAGACTCTAGATTTTCATAAAGGATGAGTTGTAAGCCAAGTGTGTCCAATTTTATACTGATTCACCAATAGGGGCGCTTAAGGATCAGAAAGTTTATTTCAGCATAACGGCTTGATGGATTTTCACAAAACCTGACACAGACTCTTAAGCCATTTATTGAAAATTATTTAAAAGTGTGCGTAGCTTATAGGCTTAAAAAGTTTCGCCCTTTTACTCATGAAAATGCAGATATTTAACGTTCATATCCATAATAGTGTCATCAACAACCTCAGAAAAAAATTTGAATTTTGTTTATTAGGTGGCGCTGTTGTATCCAAAAAATGTTTTTGGCCATTTTCTCCACGTCTTCAGTAAAGAAACAAATTCTGTGATCCTGGGTCATCTTTGAGTCATCCAAATTTAGATGAATATTTTGAAAAAAGTTTTACAGTTATGCAAATCAGTAGAAAATTGCATAATATGTAAAACCTATTTTCATTAACTCCTCCTAGCCGTCAAACCCAATCAAATCGAAACTTTGCCTGACAAGAGGGGAACAGCAGCTGACCAAATGTTTTTTTGATATCTTATTTACTTTCAGATAATTGAATTTTCAAAATTATTTTTTTTAAATAAAATTTTTTTTTAGTGTAATGTCAAAACAGTTTGATATTTTTCAAAGCCCTTTATACCAATAGTACCTAAGGTCAATTCAACTGTATATTTCGATTTTCAGTTTGATCCAACTCTAGGGGGCGCTATAAAATGGAAACATTTATACTGCCAATATGGCTGAAAGGATCTGCACGAAACTATGTGGATATCTTCATTATACAGCCTTAAGACATATCAATATGGTAGTGATTGGCCAAAGTGGGCGTGGTTTATGGTTGTCTAAAATTTCAAAATTGAAAAATTTCCTATAAATCGTTAATTGTATGTAGGAGGAGAAGGTGCACAGGTTGTGTTAACTACATAGCAATGAGACTATATAATGAAAATCACAGCTCCACGACAAATGTTTCTCTTTCTATTTACGAAAATGTTTTTTAGGCTAGCAGTTGTAGCGCGAATTCCATTATGCCAAACTTCTCAAAATTTGGCACACAGTTTACCTTTAGGTGGTTTATGAACTGCATAAAATGTCCTGATTTGAGCACCCCCTTGTGTTTAATATTACAACAAATTTTGGTTGAAAGCCAATTAAACAAATATTATTTTATTTTGTCAAACATTTTACATTTATGATCATTTTTAAAATATAGGCTGATGTCACAAATCCTAAGGGTCATGTAAGAATATTTTGAGATTTTTATAAGAAAGCTTAGATTTTAATGAATTTTTTTTTTTAGTTGTTCAAATTTGTGAAAAAAAGTAATATAAAATTTGGTGTAGAGTAAATATAAAGCATATATAACATTCCACATGTACCAATGGTTATCTGAGAATTTTCTACTAATTTATAATTTAACATTATTTTTTTATGAATATTTTCATTTTTGGCGTGATCACTAAAATTACATTTACCAATTTTTCTTCAGAAAGGCTTTGAATCTACTGATATAAAAACAAAGGCATTTTATTCCACTTCTCGACATTGCCATGTGAGAAAATTTTGGAAATTTTGTGATGATTTTTACATTTTTTAGACTTTTCTATATAATTTCATCAATAAGTCATAAAATGAATCATTAAAAATATAGGATCTTATTCCAGGTGTAGACATAAACATCCCAAATATTTCTGATAATTTTCTAAGTTATAGATTTTTTATTAATTTATTTATTAGTATAAGTACATATATTTTTGATGTTTTCAACTAAAAAGTGCTTGGGTTTCAGAATCTAAAACCATTATTTAACAAGTAACATTGCAGTCAACTAAAAAAATTGCACCAAAACCCAGACTAAAAAATTCATACCCCCCAATATTTAGGGGTGCTGTTGTGTAAAAAATGCATTTTGGCTGGTAACCGTCTCAACCTAGGCATAATCACCCAAAATTTGAACAGTTCCTTTATTGTTGGATAATTTTGTATTAGTTGATCAATACTGCGCACATTTTTGCTTAGCTAGAATTTTTTGCTACATTGCATGAAATGCAAAACCTAGTTTTAGGCATCATTCCATCAATTTATACTGAATCAAATTGAAACGAGGTATATATGATCTATGGCCAAAGCCAAGTAATTGTAATGAAGAAAATTGCAAAAATATTGAAAATTGTGCAAATGACAAAGCGCCAAAATCATTATGCTAGCTAGCACAGGATGTAATCGACTAAATCTACACCATTTTTCAAGATTAAATGATGAGATTCTGGATTCTCATAAAGAATGAGATGTAAGCCATGTGTATTGAATTTTGTTCAGATTCACCTATAGGGGCGCTAAAAGGTCAAAATGTTTATATCAGCGTAACGGCTTGATGGATTTCCATGAAACATAAGCCTTATTTATACTTCTCCATCAGCTCCCAGAGGCAGAGACACGCACGCATTGACAAAACTGTTTTGCTCTCGAATTTCTCCGTCACCTGGAGAGTGCTACAAAGCAGTTCCTCGCCAGGACAACAGAGGGCGTAGCGCTTTTCTGGGGCATCCTGTCATGTATCCGGTCCAAAATAGTGTATTTACAGTTAATATTTGCACTTTATATTGTGCTTTTGGCATTTAGGAAACTTTTTAACACTACCTCCCATCATTCCCGTCCACGAATAAAACGCTTGCATTGTATCTTTATACTCCTCCAGTCACGGGTGAATAAACGTTCATATTTTCAGAGTTTTACCGCGAGGTATTCTTCAAGCTGCTCCGTGTCTGCCGCTAGATATCTTCGGCTATCTTTTTATTTTTTGAGGCGACAATTGCGCGGTGCTGGTGACGTATTTAAAGAAGCGGTGTTCTGGCCAATCACAAGCTTGCGCTCTCTGTCTCGTTGGATGGATGTTTAGAAAAGAGCTCGACTCCGTCCGTCCTTGCAGGCCTGCTGCAGAGCTCTTGCAACGACGGATCATGGCGGTCTGTCCGTCCATACTGACAAAAACGGAGAAGTATAAATTAGGCTTTAGCACAGATGTTTATAACCCAGAATTTATGGAATTTATTTGACGTTTTTAATGTAAGTCGGAATGTTAATTTTAAATGTTTACACTAAGATTGTGCAATCTATGCAACACAAAGGTTTTAAAGTCAGAACATGGACATGACCAAAATGGGACCCTGTTGGCATTTAGAATTTTTTTATGCAATTGCCCACTATGTGGTGCTGATATACCCAAATAATTTTTTTCCTGATATTTTGCATGAGTGCAAAACTTTGACAACTTTTTTTCCTGAATGTTTCTTTTGTTGTACTGGTTTAAGTGAGATTATTAGCTAATGGGACGCAGGCTGGAAAACGTGCGGGAGGGGCGGGGCCACATGAGGAATGGCGAAAGCAGGGGCGAGGCTGGGTGGGGGACTTGCGCTGGTTGGCTTGGAACCCTTGGATAGCTGCTTGCAGTTCTAGTTTTAATGTTCTTTTTGTATTGGTGTACAGCGCTTTGTTTGTCCTCCTGGGCATGTGAAAGCACTCTATAAATAAAGTTGAAAACAAAATTGAACTTGAACAACCAGACCACTGCTACAGCCACAGAGCAACAATCTGGCTAGAATGCCAGCTTTCAGTGTGATTAGTGCTAAAACACTGGAGGACATAGTAATTCAATTCAATTCAGTTTATTTATATAGCGCCAAATCACGACAAGAGCCGTCTCAAGGCACTTCACAAAGTAAACATTCCAATACAGTTTAGTTAATTAAGCCAATCAGTAAAAAAGTTTCCTATACAAGGAACCCAGCAGATTGCATCAAGACACTGACTGTGTGTTGATACAATCCTCATACTAAGCAAGCATGTAGCGACAGTGGGAAGGAAAACTCCCTTTTAACAGGAAGAAACCTCCAGAGGATCCTGGCTCAGTATGAGCAGCCATCCGCTACGACTCACTGGGGATTGAGAAGACAGAGCAGGCACACGCACACCCCACACCCACACACACTAGTAAAGACCTTAAATTCATCCACCTGCTGTCTGGACAACCTGCCAACAAACTTCTTGAAAAATGTTTTAGTTGCTTGAAAGCTGATGTACTGAAAATTGTTAATTGCTCCTTAATGTGAGGTATTTTTCCTAAATCACTGAAAACTGCTGCTGTTAAGCCTCTTCTAAAGAAAAACAAACTAGATCCCTTAGTGATGAATAACTACAGACCAATATCTAATCTCCCTTTTATTGGGAAAATTATTGGGAGGTTAGCTAACTTTTGATACTGTGGACTAGGGGTGTGCAAAGCAGCCGTTATTTGTATTTGTTGAGGGGGGGGGGGGCAGACCTGCCAAACTGTATGCATTTTGCATAGCAAGTACGCAATTTGGCATCTAATTACGCTGGTATGACTCACCCCTCTAAACTATGCAAAAAGCTGTGGACACGTGTCGCAAATATGTACACGTGGTTCTCGTCTGACAACACAAGTCAGCAGCTGTGTTCCCGCCCCCTTTCCCGCTCCCGTTGATCATTGAAAACCCCCACCTTTGCGCACCCGTGTTACGTCAAATATTCTCATCCAGTCCATTGTTGATATGCATCTAAATCAGTCAGTTGTGGTCCATACACAGTGGAACTGCAGTTCTTAGGTCTGAATTCCTCACCTTCTCTACCTCTGTTCTGAGCAGAGTCTCAAAAATGGCCCGTTTTGGTACTGTCTCTTTAAATCTGAATGAAGCTCTGCAAACCCCGCCCCCTCCACTGAGGGACTGACCCCAGTTGGTCATTTTTGTAGTTTGATAGAGAAATTACTATTTACAGTAGTAGAAACGTCATATTTGCATTGTTAAAACATGAGGGTACAAGATCTGCTAACATTTCGACCGCAGGGCTGCAACAACACAATCGTCTCTGCCAAGGTGAGCATTTTCAGGGATCCCCTTTCACTCAGACCAGAGTAGAGGAACCGAAAGTTGCACTGAAGTCAGAGCAGCGCTACCTCAACATATTTTTACTCAAATGGCAGTAAAAAGAAGCCATCCCCAAAATTACTAAAGTAAGAGTAAAAAAGTATATGATAAAAAGGCTACTTGGGTGCTGAGTAACATCTGATTTAATAATTTTAGAATTTTGTCATCAGACAAAAATAAACGGTTATGTGCAAATTCTTATGTTGTTGAGAGTAAATTGAAAGGAAAATGACACAAATAAATAACATAATTACACATTAATAATTTATAAGCATAACAAAGGCTTTTGTAATTAATTTTTATGCAATGTGACACAAATACTTACTTTATAATGAATAAATATGTCTTACAACATGGTGAATAGTATTTCCTGTGACAATTATACTGTATATTCAGTTGACGTCAAAACGCAACAAGCTTGAGCTCTATGAAAGCAGAGGCTTGAACACATTAAAATGTAATGTATATACATTTTTTTATTCACACTGAGATTTGTTACAAAAAAAATCTGCATGTACAACAGGTAAATATAGAGCAAGTTAGAGGGACCAGTGGGCATGAGGGGCAGCAAAAAATTGAATAATGCCATGAAGGTTCCAAGGTTTGGCAGACCTGTATAATATTTCACTTTATCGTCATCCTCTCCCAAAAAATGGTCATGCATCCTGCGCTCATTTAGCTCTCGGCGCAGCTGTTGATTTTCTTCCATCAGGTGGTTTATCTCTGCACGTCTGAGCACACATAAATCACATTCAGTCTGTGTTGAATCCTGACTGGTGTTGCAGGTCTGTTCACCTTCATCCCCAGCCTCATGTGACCCATCTTCAGGCAGTGCATGTTCAGCTTCACCAGTATCTGCACTAGCCCTCTCATTCTGTTGCTGATTACTTTCTTCACCTTGGATGTCTTTCCGCAGCTGCTCTCGTGCAATTCGTCGTGCTGCACGTGAAGTGTCTGTTGGTTTCACTGAAGTGTGCCCCAGTTGAATGGATGGTGCTCAGTCAGGGTCAGTCTCCATCATTTCATATGCTGGCTGACCTGTAATCAAATGTGGTTTGTTAATGTTGGGTGCAACCATTTCTCAATTGTAACTACTGGATCAGACATGCTACCCGTTAAACATTCAAGCGTAACTCTTCAAATCATATGAGGAAATCGCACATCTTGATAAATGTGTTATTGCACAATTATGTTTGTTTGTTTATTAGTATTGTTATTATTACTGTTATTAGTGTGACTGATATTATTATTAATATTGTTATTACGTTATACCTGAGGTAGGTAGAGTACTCAAATATATCACTTGAGTAAGAGTAGTGTTAAAAATATGTAGGAAAAATGCTACTTGAGTATTGAGTAACATCAGATATAATAACTTTCAAATTATGTCATCTTTCAGACAAAAATATATAAAGTGGCGGACAAATTATTGTATTTTAAATACTAAAAATAAAGACAATATACAAAGAAATTGCATAACACAATGCATTTTAAGCAGAGGGAAGGCTTTAAATTACTACCCACCTACTGCCCTCCATGTTTGGCAGAGGTTTGTGGGATATGGCTCAAAACCAGACATTAAATAAGATCTATTACACAAAACAACTGTTTAACTTGCCTTTATGAAAATGATGCGAGCAAACACTCATGTGGGGAGCTACGTTATGGAAAGTTATGTCCTTCCTTCCGACAGCTGCGACCCAGGCCATTCGACGTCTCTTTGTTACCTCTCCTGTTTGCGGTCCAGAACCTCTTTTCCACGTAGGAAAGCTAAAAAATCTTACGTTATTATTAAGTTTTTGCTTCTTGTAATTGTGTGACCTGGAATGGCAGCCCTTCACACAACACGAGTGTACCATTTTCAACGAGTTCTAAACACTAAACACAAGCTGTAAACACACAAAGCAAAGCAACCAACGCTTTCATTTATACACGAAGCTCTCCCATCATGCAACGCGCCACAGCGCTCGATACGTCATCTGACAAAGACCGATTCATAATCGTTTGTCTGCATCTTGATGCATCGATTATGTGATTATTTTCTTCAGCTGTAGTCAGTAATGTTTTATTCTGTTTCTGTATATTGTAGTTACGGTGATAAAACATTTATAAGAAAAGTAAGCCTTGGAGAAAGCTTGGTCTCAGTCGCAGGTCATGGGTCTAGCAACAGGACAATGACCCAAAACACAGCTAGAAACACCCAAGAATGGCTAAGAGGAAAACTTTGGACTATTCTAAAGTGGCCTTCTATGAGCCCTGACCTCAATCCTATTGAGCATCTTTGGAAAAGGTTTCCTTCAAACCTGAGACAACTGGAGCAGTTTGCTCATGAGTGGGCCAAAATACCTGCTGAGAGGAGCAGAAGTCTCATTAACAGTTACAGGAATTGTTTGATTGCAGTGATTGCCTCAAAAGGTTGTGCAACAAAATATTAACTTAGGGGTACCATCATTTTTGTCCAGGCCTGTTCCATGAGTTTATTTTTAAAAAGTATTCCATTGAAACATGGTTGTGTGGGACTTCGCCCAACCAATCTACATGTGTTTTGTGGATTTGGAGAAGGCGTTCGACTGTGTCTCTCGGGGGGCCCTGTGGGGGGTACTCTGGGAGTATGGGGTACTAGGCCCCTTGATATGGGCTGTTAGGTCCCTGTACGACCAGTGTCAGAGCTTGGTCCGCATTGCCGGCAGTAAGTCGGGCTCATTTGAAAGGCAATGTCTGACTTTCATTGATTAAATTTCATAGAATTTTTATTTATTATTACTTTTGTCAGATTCAAGTTATTTCTGTGACCATTGTGGGTTTTTCTTTTATTGACCGAAAGGTACCAACTATTTTGTCCACGTCTGTACCTTTAGATAAAATTCAGCATTAGCACAAGGCTGCTTACAGATGAGTTTGACATTACATTTGCTCTAATAAAGAGGTATATCAATTGATGCCAATATACAATAAATGCTAAATATCGGTCCATCCCCTATTGACTGAGTATTTCCTGCTTTAGTCTTGTAATACACCTCTGTTATATATTTAAATATATCACACATTTCCCTGCTGACAAAGCCAGCATAGACCAGCATAGGTTTTACCAGCATATGTTGTGTTTTGGTGCTGATTTAACTGGTGGACCAGCATACAATGATGGTCCAGGATGCTGGTCCAAGATGGGATGCTGGTCCAGCATCCCATCACCAGAATCTCATGCTGGACCAGCATATCAGCACCAAAGCACAACATATGCTGGTAAACAGCTATGCTGGTCTATGCTGTATTTTTCAGCAGGGTTATATTACTAACATAAAACAGTACTGCCATGAAAACCGCTTTTCTCAGATTAATATTGTCTTCGTTGACCAGGAACCGAATCCGGATCAGTCTACTGCTTGGACTGCAGCTATGCTAACTTGGACTGCAGCTATGCTAACTGCCATACCACCAACACCTATAAACAGTTTCATTTAAAGCTATTTTCTAGTGACCAAAGAAGCTTTTGCATGTTATGCATCAGACATGGTTGGGATATCCGTTATCTGGCCATTCTTTCAGTTTGCTAGTATTTTGGTTAGCTAAGTTGATGGTAATGTTAGGGTGCTAATGCTAGTTTTGTCAGAATGAAACCAGACTTAACCATGTTGCTGTTTCTTATATCCACCAGGATAAACTTGACTTACTAGACAATAAGTTTGTTAGCAATTTGTGGCTGCAAATGACAGGAGGAAAAAACTGTTTTGCTCTTTTACGTAGACTAATATTTTTTTAACCATGTGTTTGGCATGGCACTTGTTTGACACTGAACAAAAAATCACATGGCACTCAAGTTACTGAACGCATTCAAAGGTTGTTTTTTTTTTCCCTTTACAATTACATCTTTCTTAGAATAAAATATGTTGGTGATTGTTCTGCAGTGTTGTTAATCTAGTACATAGTTTTGTTGAAAGCATTAACAGATCTGTCAGGTTTTCATAAGGTGCCCCCCCCCCAGTGCCTGGCCTGTGTATACCTCTAATATTGAACTCGGTCCTATTGGTGTTCAAAGTCTGGACGCCTTTAGAAAGCAGCTAAAGACCCTTTTATTTAAAATCACTTTTGCGCGAGTCTTGTGTTTTTCACCTGATTACCCTCATGTATTTAAACCGTCTGTTTGTCCTGGTCTGTGTCAGATCCTCGTCTTGTCTACCTGTTGTATCACCACCTACCATTATTCATATTAAACAGTTCTTTTGCCTGCCAGGCTGCCTCCTGTTCACCTGCATTTTGGGTTCTATAACAACCACCACCACATGACATACACTGCTCAAAAAAATTAAAGGAACACTTTTTTTATTGGGCCTGGCATGAAATCAATTAAACCTGTCTGATAATTTTCTGGTTGATTAAGCAGCTGAGGGCATTGTTAATCACTTTCAGCTGTATTGGTGTTCATGGACCCTACAGAAGTTGCACAGGTTGTCCAACTTCTCCAGGATGGCACATCCACACGTGCTGCAGCAAGAAGGTTTAATGTGTCTCCCAGCACAATCTCCAGAACATGGAGGAGATTTCAGGAGACTGGCGGTTATTCTCGGAGAGCTGGACAGGGCCGTAGAAGTTCCACAACCCATCAGCAGGACCGATACCTGCTCCTTTGTGCAAGGCGGAACAGGTTGAGCACTGCTCGTGCCCTACAGAATGACCTCCAGAGGGCCACTGGTGTGAATGTCTCTACCCAAACAATCGGGAACAGACTTCATGAAGATGGCCTGAGGCCCCGACGTCCTGTAGTGGGCCCTGTGCTCACTGCCCAGCACCGTAGAGCTCGTCTGGCATTTGCTCAAGAACACCAGAATTGGCAAGTCCGCCACTGGCGCCCTGTACTTTTTACAGACGAGAGCAGGTTCACCCTGAGCTAGGGGTGGGAATTGATAAGTTTTTATCAATATCAATGGCATTGTCGATTCTGTCTATCAATTCAATACGTTATCAATTCCAGAGTAGTTCAATAGGTGGCAGAAAATTTATCGCACACCGAGTTTCCTGCATTATAACTGTCAGTTTATTTATGATAATCAATTGTACCTGGTATCGTTTGGAAAAATCATTCCAAATGTTCTCTTTATGCTCCTTGTGAAGGCAGAGTCATCTTCTTGCTGTAGTTTTTGCATGATGGTAAAAATCTCACCACAGGTCGGACTTTAGTCGCTTGAGTCTGCTAGTGTGTTAGATGTGTATATAAGGTAGGGTGACCATATTTCCATTTCCAAAAATGAGGACAGGGGATCTGTGCCTACCAATGACGCCACACAAACCACGTTGGGACCCATTTTTTTCCAGGTCTTCTGTCAGAACACCTGACTTAGAGCTAAAATTAAAATCAGATTCTGCCAACAAAATGGCTCTAGAACAATTCATATGTAAACCGAGGTGTTTATGCAAACACTATAATTAATACTCCTGGGCAGGGTTTGAATTACACAGAGGATTCTGGGGAAGCCCAGTGATGGGGGGAGGGGGGTCTGTTTGCCTTGGCCCCCAAAATGCCCTGATACGGCCCTGGATGTGGGACTGAATTTTGAAGGTGATCTGAGTTGTATCAAATATATAAATATTACACGCTTATGAATTATTGCTTTATGAAGGTAAAAAGATGAACTTTGTTTAGTTTTCTTGTTTTTATTTGAATATTTTCCTGTCCTGTCTGTCTCTGATCTTCCTGCTTCTCCTCAATCCACCAGAATAAACTGTTTCCTGGCTTCCTCCTGATTCACCTCGAGTTACTTTTGAACTAAACAGGTCAAATTAATCTACTGGCTGAAAAACAGTGGAGTGTGCACTGGCGGCGGCGCAGGTGAGGTGAAATCACCTGAGCACAGGTGAAGCGCTCTGCTGCGGAGCGCATCAGACACGAATAAATGATACGATTAAAAGACAGAAGTACCAGATTATATGAACGGACATGATGAACGATCGCGTGTTAATTATATTTTTGGTGGCACCACTTTAAGAACGTTACTGTGGCCGTGCGCAGCTGCCCGGCGCGCATCAATAATCAGCATCATCTGTCCTCTCCGCACAAAAAATCCCCGTTGCGCTGAGAGTCCATAATGTAATATAGGTAGAAACAGGATCTTTTTACGGGCTTCCCCTGGGTGTGTAGGTTGACGGCTTCCAGCTCCCCTGTAATTCAAACCCGGCTCCTGCTGAGCAACGTGCGTGGTGACGTCATTTGCGCCGCCTGGAATTGATAAGAGAATCGTTTCCAAAAATGGCGAACGATTCCTAGGAATTGAAACAGTGGGAACCGGTTCTCAACAAGAACCAGTTTTTGATTCCCACCCCTAATCTAATGTGTTTTTTTAAAGTGTTCCTTTAATTTTTGTGAGCAGTGTAGTTATAGTGTTATATTGTGTTCTTTATCTTTAACACTGTTGTGCCTTTTTACAGGCTGAAACCACACATTTGAGCACACATACACTTCCCAAATGGATTCTATGAGTGGTAGGAACATTTTCCTTTGTAATTCCTGATTTTCCATCTGTTGATCCCAACAATCCCATTTAACTAATTATTTTTCCTGGTAGGACCTGTGCTTTCAGGGCCCTGCTCCCATCGGAGCATCCCTGTTGAAACAGATGAAAGGGTGACAGCTCCTGGTGCTGAAATGTCCTGGTGTTCCTCATGTGACCATGGTGCTGGACATGAAGATGGAACAAAACCTCCTCCAAGGGAACAAGGCGATCCGGGCCCCAGCCTGCTCCCTGGGAGCTGCTACCAGCCTGAAGCAGCAGCAGCACGTCAATCTTCTCCAGACCCATTCCTTATGTTTGCCACACCTGCACACACACCCCACTCTGCATATGTCTGGCCTCCCAGTGTTTGGCAGCAGGAGCTCATGAACAATCGCAGTAGGGTTCCCAGTGGCTCTTCCAATTGGACCTGGGGGCATTCTATAGAGGAGGCCGGATCCTTGGAGCCTCCCCTGCCACTCATGTCCAATGTAAACTTCGAGCCATTCAATCCATCCCAGTACCGAATCCAACACATGGCTGGTGAGTAGAGCAGCTGTTTAGCTTAGTAGGTATATGAAATCAGTTGGTGGCTTTTAAAATTATTAGAAGAAGGAGATAAAGAAACAATCTTTTATGTAGCGCCTCGCAAGATAAAAATCACGAGGCGCTTCACAAGAACAAAAAGTAAAATTAAAAATTAAAAAAATTATTAAAAATGTCAAAAAAGGGAAAAGTAAAAATTGTGATTAAAAAATGATGTGAAAACAAACAGGCGAAAGGAAAATGAATCAGTGGATCCTGGGAAAGGCAGAAATGGTAGAACCAGCAGCATGAAGAGAAGGTAGTGATGAAGAATCAGCAGGAGGTCCCACCAAAGCCACCTGAACAGGTGAGTTTTTAAAGGAGACCACTGAGTCCACTGATCTCAGGCTCAGGGGGAGAGAGTTCCAGAGTCTGGGGGCCACAGCAGCAAATGATCTGTCACCTTTGGTCTTTAGCCTGGTGCGCTGCACAACCAGTAGGCTTTGATCACTGGACCTCAGGGACCTGCTGGGGGTGTAGGGACTGAGGAGATCACCAATGTATGATGGTGCTTGTCCATGTAAGGCCCTAAAAAACAGAACCAGGATCTGGAAATGAACCCTG